>BGPT01000121.1:346311-360563 GCA_003297045.1 Symbiodinium sp. clade C Y103 | reverse complement strand
CGGATGCAACACACAGAGCATACAGCGCAAAGAGAAAAACGCCGCCTGAGCATTTGTTTGGAGGCTGGCTTTCGTCCCCCCCCCTCTCAGGTATATATAGCTTCGATATGCTTCTATGCAAAGTGTGCGGGTCGTTTTGCTGTTTGAGGACAATGTGGATAGACTTATATAGACAAAACATTTGCTAGGCATTGCTAGGACAATAAAGGCTACCCAGTAGCTGCTGCCAAATTCTAAACAGACGGCAAGGGAAAGGTACATGTTCATGTGGCACTCAGGATGCGAGAATGCAGAGTTACACTCGATTTAGCTTTGGCTGGAAGGCATCCATAGGCCGTAGAGTCCCGTGTCCCCCTCGAACCGATCTACACTTCTCTTCGACTTTTCCGCATGCAACTAGGAAGCCCTACTCCACACCATGCTCACGCAGAGCAAGGTTACTGCCGGTGCAGAGCTTTCAGGCGTCTGGCTGTCAAGACTTCAACAGATGGGCAGACGAGGCGAGTGGCAACGGGTTTTGCAGTGCTTGCAGGAAGTGCCACCAGATGTTGCGTTGGAAGTGGTCTACAGTATGGCAATTACAGCTTGTGGAAGATCTTTGCAGTGGCAATGGTGCTTAAAGTTGTTGTGGGACCTTTCAGGACAGAAAAACATGGTGAGAGCCGTGAGAGCAAACACCCAAAAGAACACTCTTAGCACTGCAAGCAGCACACAAAGGAGCACTTACACGACTCCCGCGCTTCGCCGACCTGTTCGACCTGTTCCCAACATCGTCGTGGTCGGTTCTGCCCTTGGAGCCCTCCAAAAGGCAAGCAAATGGAAGCAGGCTAGCGCACTTTTGGCCTGGTTTTGCTGGAGCAGAGTTGAATCAGATAAAGCAAATAAATCAAATACAATCCAGAAATATCAGAAATGTAACAATTGCATGGTTCTGTACAATTGCGCTATGGCATCGTTTGCTTCAGCTTCCGAGTGGCAGGGTGCAAGGTCCTTGCTGCAAAAGTGCCAGTCAGATTCTGCGCAGCCAGATGAGGTCACTTACACAATATTAATAAACAACTGCGAAAAGACGACACAATGGCAAGTAGCATTGTCATTACTGCAGCTAGATTGCTGCGCTCAACCTGACATCATCGTTTACAACGCAGGCATGAGTTCCTTCAACAAATCGGCGCTTTGGCGTGTCTCGCATATCCTGCTGAGCGATATATCTAGAGCCAAACTGCAAAGAGAAACTGTTTCTTTCAACACGGCAGCGAGCGCATGTGAAAAGGCTCAGCAGTGGCAACTCGCAAACCTAAGCGTGGCAAGTCTTAGGAGCTTTGGCATACAGGCTGATGTTATCTCATTTAGTACAGTCATATACGCCTCTGTTAGAAGGCCTGGAGGAACGTGGCAAGTGTGTTGGAATTTGCTTGACCAGCTTCAGCAAGGCCATGTGCAACCGGATCTGCTTTTGCTCAATGCTATGACCGAAACTTCAGAGTGGCAGCTTACGCTTGTCCTCTTTCAGCAAACACAGCAGGAATGGAGCGAGCAGAATGAGCAGACTGCACAGAGGTCGTTGAATGGACTCTTCGATTCTGTAATGAGCGCCTGTGGAAGAGCCACATGGGTACGTGCACAGAACCTTCTCCAGAATTCAATTGCGTGCAATCATCAGGTCGAAGTGGCGTCTTATACTTCAATCATTGGGACATGCACATCTGGAAATTGGCCCATCGCTCAAGCAATCCTTGAAGAGTTACGTTTCAGGAGGATTGAGGAAGACGTCATTGCTTGCAGTGCAGCAATTAAAGCCTGCGATGCTGTTGGAGAGTGGAGGCGAGCTCTCTCAGTTCTGACGAACTTCCAGAGCAAGAAACTGCAAGCTGATGTAATTGCCTACAACGATAGCATCAGTGCGTGCACGAAAGATGGGCAGTGGCAACAAGCGGAACAAGTGCTGCTGGCACTGCAGTTCATTCATATTTGTATCAACACAGCCACTTTGAATACTCTCCTGCGCGCGCACCAGTTGTCGCGTGAGTGGCAGAAGGCCAATGATTTCCTGGCACAGCAATCAGAGGCAGATTTGTCAACATTTAATGCAGTTTCAACACTTTTTGACCGCGCTGGAGAGCAGCTCTCAGCAACAAGATTCCTCAGCTCAGTTGAAGCTAAGTGTCGGTCAGAATTAAAAGTGCAGTACGGAAGAGTCGGAAGGG
Source organism: Symbiodinium sp. clade C Y103 (assembly GCA_003297045.1). Lineage (NCBI taxonomy): Eukaryota > Dinophyceae > Suessiales > Symbiodiniaceae > Cladocopium > Cladocopium sp. clade C. Next base: position 358,356 of record BGPT01000121.1, on the reverse strand, counting down.
GGAAGTGGGGGAATGTATGACATGTTGCAGTATGTGTCAGTATGTGCAGTCAACAGACACATAGATAATCTGCGCAATTCAACATAGGTACTACAAACTGTGCATACTTCCAAACAAATACATATGATATATATATATATATATACACAATATTACACAATTATATTACATATATTGCATAATTACATAATCATATAATATATGTATTAATTATACTATACAATATAGTATGTATGATATGTATATCCCCATGTATGATGATATTTGTGCATATGATATGTATATGCTCATACATGAAATGATATGTATACATATGATATGTATACATATTATACATATGATATGTATATATATATATACATATATATATACATCAGGTACATATGGATACTGTACACATAATATTTATATACATATGTATACATATATACATGTGTATATGCATATGCATACACATAGACAGACATACAGCAACCAACATAGTTATGGAAAAAGGTTGCAATTGACAGGCGACCTTCAAACTGTCGATTCGAATGTAGACTTGGTTCTGGTTCCATGTATATAAACACATGGAAATCCCCTGCAGAATCCCACATACACAGTAGATGAATGGGAGTCGTTCAAAAACCCATGTATTGCTTTTAGTATCCGAGTGACATTTGCAGATATGGACATGTGTTTTTACCTCAGTCGCGAAAGGCCGCGAAAGCGCGGCGAAAGGTTTCGCGAAAGGTCCAAGTACCGTCATTTATAAAGTTGTAGGATTCATCCTTGGCAGTTTTCCTTGCAGAATTGCCGCAGGATCCATGCTTGCTCTTGTAAGTCACAGGACCAGGGTATGAGACTTAATTTGGAAGACCCCCAAACAATCTTGGAATAAGACCGGTGTTGCAGCCCTATTGCATAGCGACATCTGCTATGGAGATCTATGGAGTGTCACTGCCCGTGTCCGATTTCGCCAGAGAAATGCAAAGAAATCACTTTCAATTAACATCAATGAAGGGGGAGCTTATGTGAGATACGGTGCCCTTTTCGGCTTTCTCACCTTGCAGTCTTGAAGTCACTCTTTTCAATGGAGTGACAACTAAACGAAAGACCGGATGCGTTTTGTTGTGCAGATCTTCTTCACTAGCAATCAATTGCAGGAATTCGAGACAACCCACAGGCACATCTTCCGGGTACTAGCATAGTCTTCATATCATTTCCTTCACTAAGTTGACCCATGCATACTGATCAGATTCGGTCATGGGGTCAACCCAGGTCTCCATAGGTCTCCTAGGAAAGTCACTCTGAATTTCGATGAAGTCAGAGGACTTCAGGGCTGGGAAGACGCTCCATCAACTGCTGTTTACATATTTGTTTAGAATCTTTAGATATCTTTAGAATGTTGAATGCAATGAACTAAAACTGCTAGAGGCAAAATGCGCACGCAATAGGAAGCACATGAAGTTGATTTGAACTCGTCAGGCAGGCACAAAACCACACGCTCACACGCCGTGTTCACCCGGACGCTATGAGCCATGTCAAGACTATTCAAAACTTCTAGTCAAACGATACAAAATGCATGTTCAAAGTGCAACTCAGCTCGGAAAGTTGGTAGACGCCCAGTAAAAGCGATCGTGTGGAATCCTGTTGCGAAAGTGGATGGGAACACATTGGCGCTCACAGCGCAAGACGCGCAAATGTCACCGTTCTATTCTCATCACAAAGTTTGGGGACATGATGGAAAGTGAAACTTGGCCAGCGACACCATCACAATGCTTGTCCAATATCTCACAATGACGCAACGATTCTTGGACAAGTCCCTGTTTGAGACTAGAGTTGGACGTCAGATGACGTCAGGAGGAATTAGGTTTGACGCAGTTCGTTTGGGTAGCTATGGCTAGCTCCAGTGATGCCGCACAAACCAAAAAAAAGAAGCGGATGAAAGCGGCCTATCATAGCTGGTGGCTCAAATGGTGACTTGGCCACCTGACCGAACTTCGTGAAGGCGGAACAAGTGGGGCAGACTGACCTGTCCGACGCCATACAATTGGACCAAGGAATCTTTGACTTGCAAAACAGCAAGCAAATAAGAAAATGTTCCGTTTTCAAGCCAGAAAGCGATCTGAATCGTGAAACCAGGACAAATGTCAGAGTCTCATGGCTTTTCGATGCATTTCATTGAAATTCATTGCCAAGTGGAGATCATTACACAGGTGTTCAAAGATTCTGAGAATGGACATGCTTGTGTTTGTTCTTGTTGGTGTGCTTGTGTGTGTGTGTCATTTTGAGCCTTCAAACCTACTCTTGAGTGCTTCAGGGCACATGTTCAACCATGGTGTTTCACAGCAAGCCAGATGCAACCAGCTTTTGCAGAGGCAAAGCCATGCTAGAATGCAGCTGCAGCTCTTGTTTCTGACAGCAGGCTTGGGGGTAAAGGATGGTAAAGGGAACATAAAATACATGAAACACGCCACAGCTGTTGATCAAGAAGAGACGCTCCCCAAGAGGGTTCTCAGGTGTATTGAACATACATACTGTGCAGGACACATTGTCTTTTTCATTCCCGGTATCATCCAAGTTGTTAGGGATGTTTCTCCTTTGGGTTTGAAACAAGTGAGTATTTTTTATTTGCTGCCTCAATGTAGATTTTTGTGTCACTGTCCATGGATATTAATATATCATATATATATATATACATACCTCCCTGCCTGCCTGCCTCCCTCCCTACCTACCTACGTACGTACATACATACTAAATACATACACACTAAGTCCATACATACTAAATACATACATGTATGTTTCAATGAATATTTGGCATGTGAGTCCCAAGACAATAGAAAGGCTTTAGAAAGCATATAGAATCAGGGAAAACTGGAAGAGCCTGTTTAAAGCCGATGGAACCGACGACGAGAATGCTGGGCCAACTGGGAACTCAGTTTAGCTGCATACCTGTACGTATAAGTGATTGTAAGAGATCTGTGAGTCGCCTCCTGATCGGCTTTCAAGGCAACCAACAGACTGGCTTCTCAGTTTCTATCGCTTCATTTAAGCAAAGCGTCGGTACTTTACGGCCCTTGTTGAGCACAGTTAATCAAATTTTGACTCAATATATGACAATAAGTAGGTGTATGTATGTATATATATATATGTATATGTATATAATATGTACTTACACGTGTACATACATATATATATATGCAATACATACACATACCATAAGATTTATAGACCATTCCACGACATGACACTACAACATGTTAACTTACAAGAGTATGAGATGTGGTTGTTAGACTAGCTCAGCCCCATCACAGAGAGCCACTACCCATTCTGCAGCATTTCAACACAAATAAAACTGCTCTTCAACATGCATGCCCCTCTTTGTAGCTCGACCCCGACCCCTTGTGGCTTCATTAATTCCGTACCTGCCCTCTCCCTTTGCATGGTTTTGGAAAATAATATATGTATACATATACATATATATATATATTCATTTATTTGAGGGCACAGAGAACTCAAGCGGATATCGAAAGGCAGCACAGCCAAACCCAGAGGTTTCTCTAGGTTTTTAGCGGAGGTTGGTGCGCCAGCCTCGACTAGCATGACTTCCTAGTGAGTAGCGCACAGGCACACAATCACACAGACCCGAATACCGAAAAGTCTTAGGTGTGAAAGTCCCCCCCTGCTCATTGAGGTCTCATTGAGCATTGCTCCGTTTTGTCGCATTGCAGGATGTCTTTGCTCAGTGCAAAGTGTCGAACCCTTGAATGTTCATGATGATGCTTTGCAGCACCAAGTGGTTGACTAGAGTTGCACAAGTGGTGGTTTGTGCCCGATGTTGCTGTGGCAATGCTGAACGATGGCGGTGGGTTCAACTATTTGCTTGCTTGTCCGGAAGCCATTCCTACCTTTCCTGTCTTTCCTGTGTTTTTTTACAGCGCGAGTGCTGAGGAATCTTGTTCGATGCAGGCGTACCATGCTCTGGGCGAGTTAAGCAAGTGGCTTGGTGCGAAGAGCCAAATTTGGCAATTGCTTGCCTTGCTTAATTGCGACACTCTGGTTTGTCATTGCAGTTCGATTTGTATGGGACGAAACAATTGCAAGATATTGCAAGTATTGCAAGTACATACAGTATTTGAGGTGGCCCGACTCCTCTGTCAACTCCAGTTTGCTCGACAGGTTACTTTGTTGCATTAAGGATCTTTGGCACTTTGAAGAGGTCACCAAGTCAGTAAGTTTGATTGTTTCATTATGTGACCACAGTTACCCACAGTGCAAAATCTACTGTACCACTGAACTTTGGGCATGTGGCACAAACACATACGCTAACATGGTGCCAGGCACAAGGATAGTTAGACATGAGTTACATCCAAAGTCTCCAGTCGAAGCAGAATTCAAAAGCTGTTGCGTTGGGAAGAAATATAATGCATTATAATGCAAGGTCATTCATTTACGATCCCAGGACTGGTCATTGCAAACGCGGAACTGGCTTAATGCGATACGTCCTATGATCTTGTCAAAAACCTCCCATCGTTGTTTTCTGTCAACAGCCATGCACGGAGCTTTCAGCTTTTTGAGAACATAGGTTCTCGATCGTTCTGGGCACGTGTGGAGGTAGGACACATTCCCCAAGATTCAGGCGGTTGCACAGTTCTGTTCCTGAAAGTAGCAAGTTTTGAGGTCAAGCTTCTAAGATGCACACCGCTCCGGGAGGTTTTCCAAACAAGGTTCCAGGTTAGACTTTCACTCTTGGCTTTGAGACCCCTGTTGGAGTCTCAAGCGGAGTCTTAGAACCAACGTTTGTCTTTGACCAAGTTGTGCAGGGCCGCAATGGTAGGTTGCCAAATGTTGCCAACTTGGAGCCAACATTTTTTAAAGATTATGATTTACTATCCGGGCTTCATAAAAGTGGTGTTCCCAGCAACCTGACACGAGTCTAATTATGTGCCATACAATTAATCTTGATCCACATTGATCCACAAAGGATGCAGTATATTTGTATGTGATTTCTTTATTTTTCTTTCATCATTGACTGTAAGTAGCTTGAGACCTCGTCAGTGGCCAGAGAGACCTCGATGATGCACACGGTCAAACAGCGTAGTATGGTCATGTATGGTCCAGTTTTGGTTCAGTGTCGGTGCAATTTGGTGTGCATGTTTTGCAATCACAGATACTGCACGATTCAGCACATATGTGTTCCTCGGCCGACATGCCGGATCTATCCCAATTCTATCCCAATTCTCCATGAAAGCCGAGGCGTCGTCCGCGTCGTCTTACCATGTCTTAACTTTTAATGATTTGGTGTTTCTCACAGATCATTCTCTTATCAGACAGAAGGATAGACACGGCTTCTTAAGCAAGGCAAGCTCACCAGGTGGTGCTCTAGTTAACATGTTGGACAGATCATTAAACGCCCTGTCAAGTCTTGTCATGTTCTTCGGTGAACTAAGGCTTGTACTCAAATCGAAGCATCAAGCGGAAGTTCTCCTCGAGCCTTTGAGATCCGAGAACAGGCCAAGGCCCACCTATGTCCAGACCATTACCAATGGAAGTGCTCTCTTCAAGAACAACCAGACGAACGCTACGGGACATGTGACTGGAAAGCAATCTAGACTCTTCAGGCCACCTTGTCAGCCTTGTGTAACCTGTGCAATATCAGTTCTATTGAGTTCTAATGCTCTGCTGTTAATGTTGTTTTGCCATGACTACTTACCGTGCTCGCAATTTGACTGCGGGTCTCCACCTGCGGGTTCAATGTCCCAGTCTCGGTATGGTTTCCAGTAACTTCCAAACATTTCCAAACCAAGGGTGGGATTGTTCAGCGTGTGCATTCTTTTCTTGACGCACGGTTGCAGCCCAAGCTCTGAAACTTTCAGGTACGCCTCCAAAAATGACCGGCTTTGATATCTTTGATTGAAATTTGCATTTGCAGCCTTCGTATATTTTGCATGCCTTTCTGACTTCATTCGGAATCATGATAATCATGCGACGAAAGAGCTATCTCTAGCTAGCTGCCAGCTAGCTGCCAGCTAGCTGCCAGCTAGCTGCAATATGCTGCAATTGCCATCGCTCTGAATTTGAATGCTCTGAAGCTTAGGCCAGAAGTAAAAGCATTGCTGAAAGCTGTGTGGTGACCTCAGAAATGTTTCGTTCTGGGCTGCACTGCCCTGGCTGCACTGCCTAACACATCTCCGACATATCCGCCTCCTTTGAATAGCCAATTGAGCAGCAAATGGCTAAAACTGAGGCTGTTCTCTTGGGTTCTTGCCGGATTGCTAGGCAAGGCAATCATTTGGAAAGACTCAAGAAGTTCAAAAGGAGCTTCGAGAAAGGTGGAGGTATTATGATGATTTATGATGTATCCATTGGGAAACTAATGTGCAAGATTCGATCAACACTCAATTCGTGCATTACAGGGCTCCTGAAACCTGCAGGGAACGGAATCCTTGTGCCAGGCCTATGTGCTGTTGCAGCTGGGAAAGTGTTGCTAGCATGTTTGCAGCTGTAAAAGCACACATCGCAGGAGTAGCGACCCAACAAAGGACTGCAAAGGCATCTTGTGCACTGGGTTTTCAGATTATGTTCCGGAAGAGCATGGCATATCATGGCATATCTAGATTTGCTATGATTTGTTGGCAAGGAGCAAACCATATCTTGGATAGAAGGAAAACTGAATGATATGTTTGATCGGGTAGGCTCAGGCAAGCTGAAGTTAAAGGGAGTCTCAAGGTCGTGTTGAGTAGAAAATGTCCAGAGGCACCTTAAACATTCTTTAACGAGCTTCAATAAATGGTCTTCAACGCAAATGCCAACACATGGAAGTAGTATGAAGTAGTGTTTTTTGCCTGGCAACTTCATAATTTCGATTCCTGACCAGTATTCCTGGAAACTCGAGGCAAAAATATATCCACCCTGCCTGAACCTCAAAGAATGTTGACGTCGATGCGGAAATTTGAATCCCTGGAGCAACACATGAAGCTAAGATGGAATTGAGGGCGAATGAGGCACCCCCGGCTGAAATGATAGGTCCGATAGGTGGTACATGGTGGTACTGTATTGTTCCTGGACAGCGCCTGAAGAAATCCACCACCTGTGGGCTGCTTGATGTCCAAACCTGTGCAAGAATTCCTCCCTGCAGGAGTAGACACAATATGACGCAACAAGACTAGGCGGTCAGGCGGTCAGGATGACACTTGAGATACCTTAAGCATAGTGGCACGATTGGCATAGATTGGCATACCCTCAACATATGTAATTTGCTTGGTGGAGCCTCCCGCTACTGAGACAAATACTTGTCCTGGCGGGAGATAAAGGAAGAAGAGGCTGGATGGAACAACTATACTGCCAAACCATCAGTGGTTCCACAAATGTGCATTGTTTGTCCATGTTTTGTCGAGGTTGTACATTGCAAGTGTGACACATACGGAGTCAGAGAAACTTCTTGGAATTCGGATGAATTTGGCAATGTCTGTCCAAAGCCAAATGTCGTTTAATGTTACAAGTCACGCAGGTGCAATGTAGCGAAGTGAAACATCGTGTTGTTGGACTGCATTTTTTTTGCTGCAAACCAAAGCAATCTGATCAGATGGTTCTGAACAACTTTGAGTGACTCAGGGAAATGGAGTATTTGATGAGGCTGCAAGTCAACACGTTGTTGACAGCGTGAAGTATATTGTGTGCAATACTGATATGAGAGTGTGCATGTGGACTCCGCGTGTGGTCAAGTATGTAATATGTGCTTCAACGCGGCGCAATGTGATGGCATGTGTTGCAATGCAGCTTCCCCCAATTTGATACCGGTAGAGCTTAGTTTGCCAAAGTTTACCACAATTTCATGTGATGCGCTCTGCTGTCAGGTACTGGAATACAATACAAGGAAACTAGGGCGCTGAAATTTGAATTCAATCCGATTACATCCAAAGCATTCCAAAGCCACATTTCGCAACTCAATGTATTTCGTGGTTTTTTTTATTGTCTTATTTTTCCATCTTTGAGATGATGATCCCAACTGATCCACTTTTCTTGCATTGAAACACCAACCAGAAATAGTGCACGGCTGTAGTGGAGTACTGTACCATGTTCTCTTACGTGCTGTATATACATATCATATATCCCTATAAAGTGTTACGCTGCTTGTGATTTCTCGAATGTATAGATAGAATATGATAGAATATGCTTTGCACCATGGTGCTTTCCTTATGTTTGATTTGAAACATGTACAAGCAAACACCTGATATGTAGAGAGGAATGCGTGACAAACGACAGGAGGTGTGCATTTATGTGTGATGAGTCACAAGCAATGTTTTTGATGTTTTGTGCGTATGTGAGTATGTGTGCAGGTACTCGCACAGTATAATACTTGTATAAGGCAGCACCAAGTATTGGGATGGATTGAAGATGATTGCGATGAACCCACCCATGCTGATGTTAAACTGTTTGATCCTCAAGTTTGATCAGAGTATTGGAAGACATCCGCGCGCATGGACCACACAATTTCACATGACATATTTTAAAGACTGATACAGGTTTCGGCAACAATTGCGAGGGTAAACTAGACAAGGCCAGTGGTGGAGCTGGTTTGGCCTTTGGATGATTTTCAATGATTTTGACACATGAACTCAAATTTAAAGAACTCAGCTCTGCAATTCTACGAACTGATCTTACCGTAATGTTTCTCTAGCCTGGTGCAAAGGCATATTGCCAAAATTGTTTTGTGCGTCTCTTGTCAAAGGCCTATGTGGTCGGATCCTCTACGTGTGCACCTTGGAACACTTGGAACACTGCAGATGTGTCACGCAGTGCTACTTAGTGTTTGGCTTCCTAATTCTAATGTGTGAAAGGACAAACCTACATTTGGACAGACAGCTGAATCTTTTTGCGTCGACCTGACAAGGAGGTTTTGGCACAATTTGGAACCAGGAACAAGATGGTCACTTTGGGTGCGGCTTGCATGTGTTGTGCTGTTGCTTTGGCTGGTTGCTTGCTCCAAGGAGTTTGCCGCAGAATGCAGAATGATAGTGGCAGTAGAAGGGCAATTCAAGGGAAAGCTGAGTTCACAGTCCTTCTGTGCTGACTGCCTGGAGCATATTCTCATAGCTACTACAAAGCAGGCTGAAATTCTCTTCCTTTGTGGTTAATCTCTGGTGCTGAGCTCGCACGAAGACTCGCCTGAAAAAAAAAAAACTTATTGCTTCTCAAGTTGCAAGATTGTGCATGAGAATGCCTTTCTTTTGTGTTTGCTCCTCCAGATGGTACTGGTGCTTTTCCTTGCGATTTTCGCCATTTTGTGGAAAATGGAAGTGATTCAGCCTGTGCTAATCTCAGAGCTCCTGAAGCGGATGTGTTTGTGCAGCCGTAGCATCCTACAGAGTTCTTTTGAAGAAAGGTGGGAGATGCTGGTGGGTTTACAAAGCGTGTGGAATCTTGAGGTCATGAACCAGCTCGCCTGCTACACTTACGTGTTCCTCTTCTTTGGCATCGTCGTTTCCGTGATAGTCACAGATGTCCTGGGGAAGGTGCTCCTCCAATGACATTGCCATGGTAACCATAACCAGCAGATTACATGTCCTGCATTAGTTTTGTGGAGCATGTTCAGTCTTGACAAGTATTTTATTCGATTCAAACCAAGACTGGCGTGTAATATTGTGTAACTATGTGTGACTGCAAAGGCAAACACAGTAGTCTTCCCGTTCGGCTTACGCCAAGACTTTTTTCACATTGGCCAGGTCAAGAGGCAGGCCCAGCAGTCTTTGGACCCGGTCCTCAGGTTCGGCAAGAAACTGATCATAATTCATAACTGATGTGCAATGCGGAATCCATGCGAGTTTTCGGAGCAGCATGTGATTAGCACATACGTGGTTGTATTTCATAGACATAGGACAAATGATACATATAAAATATATATATATATATATACTGCACGTGTGTGTAGGATGCCAAAAGATTGCAAGCTGTAGACACTGTAGACTGTGATGTGCGACTTGGTTCGTGCAATGCTAGTTGGACAATGTTGGTCTTTGTTTGGGCACCTTGCTGATTTGGTCAGCTGCTTTGGTCCTGGGAGCCTGGGAGGTTCCTGGAGAAAATCGAAGGGCGTCCTTTGCTCCCAGAGGAGCAGCAATCCTGCAGCCGCGTTCCAGCTTGTATGGCTCTGTATGGCCCTGTATGGCCCTGTATGGCCCTGCATGGCAGAATGACAACAGAGCATCCATGAAATGCTAAGTTTTCCGGGTATTCTCATGCTCCTAGGTGGGACAGGGCGGTTTGTCAAGGTGAAAAAGGAGATGTTTGGATGAATTTTGCAAACTGATTATGTTCTAGATGGTCAGTCGGGAGCACAATCAACATTGCTTTGTCACTTTATGTCACTTTATGTCACTTTACTATTTCGCTTGTCCAAGATCACCACATCAGCAAAAAGCTGATCCCCGCTACTAGAATCCACCAGGTTAGCGCTACTGACCACCCAGTGCCAAGTCGACTGCAGGCTGCGAGCGCCAGCGCCCCTGAACAACCACTGCCAGATTCAACTAGATGAATGACGTCAGCTAGACGTGAATGACGTGATGCCCGCAGCTAGATCAAAGATTATCAAAGTGCATCGGCATGGACAAAGTGCCATCGGTGAGAAAAAATGTGTGAATGTTGCGCGGTGTCGGTCTGTATTCGCTGTTTCTTTGACAAAAAGGATGCAGCAGGGATGCAACAGGTAGTAGGAGCTAGACCATCCAACCAATGCTGCACCGGTTTTGAGCGATCCTGCAACATCCCGCAATGGATGAATGGTATATTCAGATGTGCCTCCTCAAGATGTCCTGGCAGTTCTTCTCGCTGCTGCTTTTCCGTGAAACTTTGCCTAGATGTGAAAGAGCGGCATTTTGAGAAACACAGAGACACGTGCAATCACGTGCATAGCTATCAAAACACCCTGCTATTTGCAACACTTTGTTGTTTCCACCATAAACAAGATAGACACCAGAATCAGAGAGCCTTGTAGATATTGGAGGAGGGTTGGAGTAGAAGAGAGCGTGCATAGGCGCTGTCTGTGGATATCTGCCCTTCAGCACCCAGTGGAGCAACATGTAGCAGTAGAATTTGGAATCTGAAATAAGTCGCATTTCCCATCGCCATTTGGAACATTTTGGAACACCATCTAGATATGATGCCAACACGTTCGTGGCAAATGCGGAGAGCTTGGTCAAAATGCAGCCGGCGGAAGCACATCCCGCCCTGGGCACTGCAGTTTTGTTCAACGAGAATCTTCCACATATAGCAGGATCTTTACAAGAAAGCCTCCAGCAACATTTGCTGTTGAGACACGGCAGGGTGTGTGGCAAAATCAATGATCTGGGTTTATGCTATGTTGACACGTTTGGCATCTGTTTGACATTTTCATGGGTTAAAGATGTGTCGCACCTAGTATATATCCTAGATTCCTAGATAAACAAACTCTTGCTAACTTCCTCTCAGTATGTGGCCTTGTCCAGGATGCTGCAAATACATCCGGATACATACAGTATGTTGTCATTCCTCGCCCTGTTTTGTAATCCAACATGGACGAACACTCTGTGCTCTGCCTGTGAGATCAATGCGGTGCTGCAGCTTCAGCAAAGAGGGAAGTGATCCATGCACTTCAAGATGCGCAGCTGGATGTAGAGGCAAACGTGGAATTGGAGGTGCACATTGTGAGCTACACACTTTGCAATCTTTGCAGTTGTGTATGCCATTTGTTGTAGGCTTGAAACTGGACACCCAATGGAATTGACGTGAAGTACAAAGCTGCAAGCCGATCTTTCTCCCCCCTCCCCATCCCTCTCTCTCCCCCCTCCCTCTCTCTCTCTCTCTCACTCTCTCTCTCTCTCCCTCTCTCTCTCTCGCTGTCTCGTTCTCTCTTTTCTCTCGTTTCTCTCTTTTCTCTCTTTTCTCTCTTTTCTCTCTTCTCTCTCTTCTCTCTCTCTCTCTCTCTTCTCTCTCTCTCTCTTCTCTCTCTCTCTTCTCTCTCTCTTCTCTCTCTCTTCTCTCTCTCTTCTCTCTCTCTTCTCTCTCTCTTCTCTCTCTCTTC
>BGPT01000121.1:270361-346300 GCA_003297045.1 Symbiodinium sp. clade C Y103 | reverse complement strand
CTTCTCTCTCTTCTCTCTCTTCTCTCTCTTCTCTCTCTTCTCTCTCTTCTCTCTCTTCTCTCTCTCTCTCTCTCTCACACACACATTCTCTTTCCTGAGAATCGATCTGGACAGGTACCATCTCTTTTGAAGATCTATAACACCTACTCGGACTACATCGTTGGCTGCCCTCAAGCAGTTCTGCAGGCAACAGCTGCGAAGCTCGAAGGCCAATGTTGCTTCACGCTGCCAAACGGAAAATGGTTTGATTACGCTAGTTATGCTTTTGGGTCCTTTTCGTTGCAGTATGTTTCTTCTCAGTCAAAACATAAGTGATTCGGCATACCCGGCCCAGCCCAGTATCATGACTGGCACTGTCAAACTAGTATACCGCACATCCCAGTCGACGAGCACCCAATCACATCAAGAGGGCTGCAGGCCCATGGAATGTAGGAACATCGGTATGTGTTTGAGTAGGTGTATGTATATGTGTGACAATTTGACTATGTGTTACATATCATGTATTATATATATAATTATACATATATATATATATATATTTATACACATGCATGATACACGATTGGTGTGTGTGTGTGTGTGATTTTATATACATGTAAATAAGGTATGTCATGGATAGCACCCTCACGGGGGGAGTGCTACAGTTCGGTAAATGGAAGAGATGCCAAGCATGCAGCATAGTGATGCATATCAACATCGTACGCACCAGTATAATGTGGTCAACTGAAAATAGGATGAAACAGTGGGAGAAAAAGAGAAGCTGTGCATAATATTGCATAACATGATACTTGTAGTAGCGAAGAAGTGAAATAATAAACAAAATCGAAAGTGGGCCTCCAAAGTCGACCTGTATATACTGTAATTGTAAGTCCACATGTAAAAATAGAGCCGATATGTTTTGTATTGTATTCTGCCTTCCTGCTGCAGGTCTTTTGCAGCATTTGCGGTCAACCTGTTCACAAGAGTTAGTCCATGCCTGCAGAATGACTACCCCGTTCATGTTCGATGTGTTCATCTACTATTTGCTATTGAAGCTCCTTTGCTGTAGACCGCAGAGACACCATGGAAAGCCCCCATGTGCCCAGAGGGAGTTGTGTGACTTTGGGGACATATGATGCCAAGTCTTGCAACATTGTATTGCTGACTTGAAATGTGTGTGGCAAAGTAGCCAGTGAGTATGTGCGTATATTGTCATTGCAAGCTGGTTTTGATTACATAGAGACACGTCAGGCTCAGGGCTTGCGAATCCAGCTTCCTCGTTCAAGAGGTTGAGTCACGTTTGATGAATTGAAATCACGGAGTGTTGACACCTTGGGTTGTTGTTAGTAGCAGTACGTCCCCAGGTTCGACTGGGTTTCAAAAACGGTCCAATCTATTGAATGAATATATAGCATTATATGGCTTCAGTTTGCCTCCACTCGTTGCAGAGGTTAATGGAAGCCCTGGTCCATGGTGAAGATGATATAGTCTGATAATGTCTGATATGCATGAGATGATCCAACGCTGAAAGGTACGGGCTGGTTGATGCCTACGCGAGCCATGGGAATGTTACTGCAGAAGATGTCTTCCGCGGTTGGCCGATCGAACAGCACGAGGGCCGCGTGTGGTTCCTTTTCGGCGCTCTGTGGAGGGCTCCTTGGAGGCAAGACATCAACATGCATCAACATGCATCAACATGCATCAACATGCATCAACATGCATCAACATGCATCAACATGCATCAACATGCATCAACATGCATCAACATGCATCAACGCATCCATCAACAGATCTAACAACAGTCTCGCTGATTCTCCCTGGCTACTTTTTTGATGATAGAGATTGATAGAGATAGGGTGTGAGAAAGGTGAAAGTGGAGCCCAGACAGGTTGTGCGGCAATCAAGCTGCACTCCTAAGATTGATCATCTAGCAATGTTTGCTTGTCCAATGCATTCTTGCTCTACGCATTGAAAGGACGGTTTCTTCTTGCTTTCAAGTCTGCGAACCACACTGATACAAAGAATTAAAGAATGCTCATGTACAGAGATTCCGGCACATTGAACCATCTAGCCGGGCGCCACGCAGTGCATCCTAAATCCTGTTCTAGAGTTTTCAGAGTGCCCAAGCCCCAGATGGCTCAAGGTAATATGGCCCGAAAGGGATTATTGTGCTTGTGTGGAAGCCTACGATTACTACACAACTATGCATGCCCTTTTCGAGACCTTGCAGATAGGCCAGTCACGTTTGCAGTGTGACAGAGATGAGTCTGTATACTGCAAAACCCAGGCGTGTTGATTTGAGCACATTGACTTCAAAAGTCTCTCCTTAGAATCCTTGGAGTATGCAGCTCAAGCCTGTCCATGAATTTTTGATTTGAGTCTACTCTACAGTATTTCCTTTTTCACTCGCAGGAAAGATTGAAAACAGATGAACATGGTTGAGGGAAAACCAAAACAAGTGCTTCGCCTGATGCAGAAGTTTTGAAAGCGGACAGGTGACATGAGGACAGCAATGCGCAAGCGTAAAAGATGTGTAAAAGCGTGAAAATGTTGAAACTTGTTTTGAAATAGAAGTGTTTGACAAGTCTGAAGGACTAGCAGGAGTAGCTCAAGCCCAAAGCAAACGGTTCTTAACATGACTAGTTATAAAGTGTGTTTGTTCATGTTTGTTCTATCTTTACTTTTTGTGCATTCTTGCAGGCGTGGATGTTCATTTTTTTTGAGTTGGCACGCACATTCTCAGCATTTTCCGAAAGGCCGTGGAGACTTGCATGGCCGGCTACAGCGCAAAAGCAGTGAAATTCGAAGAATGGTTGAGGCAAAATATGGCGAAATGATGCAAAATGGAAAAGGGGAAGTATGGGAAAGGATGGGAAAACGGAAAACGCGACGCAAGTAAGGCACATGATTGGTTGTAAGGAGGGACCACTGTCTATATGCAATGGATTTTTTTTTATGGGTTCAACCATACAAATAGCCCCAGAAATGGTAAACATATTGGGCATGGTTGCCTTTTGTATTTGTTGGTGCAATTGCAACAAGTGTTGTTCATCTCTTTTACTCTTGCAGTTGCTTTCCACACTACTTTGACCTAAACAGCTTCAAAAAAGGCCCAGTTGGAGTCATCAGTTCTACGTACTGTAAGTATCTGTAGATCCCAAATGATTCTAAATGATTCTAAATGATTCTAATTATCTTTATATAATTATTAAATATTATTGATTCATTTTAATTCTCTTCCTGTATTTTTTTCTGCAATGATTTGCTCGATGTGGTGGATGTGGTGGCAGGCAGCAGAGCATTGTGAGGAATGGCTGGAGAAGGACTTCCAACGGATTTTTTCCTCATACGCAAAGCACTCTGCATGTCTTCCAGGCGACAGCATTTGTGAGCCAGATGTGAGCCAGATGTGAGCCAAAAGCATCAGCAGATATCAGAAGCCAAATTTCAAAGTCAGAGAAGTTCTCAATTTGGACCCTTCAGTCCTTTGCCTTGTAGCCTGTACTGTATCTCTCTAGACTCCAAGATTTTGAGACTCTGACTCTCACTTTAAGATACCTTTGAATGAGATATTCAGACTCTGTGATTCTTATGGAGCCATGATAAGCTATGTGTAGAACAGCTGTGTTGTTGGATCGGCATGAGTAGACTTGCCAGTTTGCATCAGTTTGCAATGTCACAGGTGCCTTGATGGAAAACATCATATGCTTGCAGCGCTGGCTGCTGGCTGGTAAGGTTGTGGGGAGCCTCAACACTGCTGAGATGATGGCTACTTGGCTTGGGAAACAAGGGCAAAAAACCACACAAGCAGTCACTAGCACATGATATTTAGCTTGATATTTAGCTTTGTGTTTAGCTTTACGTTTGGCTTTATAGTGGCAATGGGGATTTGAGCCATGGAACGTTTGTGAAAGTGGCTAGGATGCGACAGACTTTGTGACGCATGACAGCCAGGCCCATTTTCAACGGTTTCCACACAGACGTTGCCAACGTCGGAAGAGAACGTAAGATTTTCAACACACAAGGTAAGAGTTCGATCTGAGTTCGATCTGAGTTCGATCTGAGTTCGTTGTGGCTCTCAGATCCAAGGTGAAATTGCTCACCCTAAGCGACACCTGTCTGGAGGACACTGCCTGGCCATTCACCAAGGCAGAGGATTTGTGTTGGGTGTGAGATGATACGGAATTGATGTGGAATTGATATGAGATGATATGAGTATTTATGGGCCATTCAAAGTCTTGCTGAGGTCCTCAGGGTTCATAGATGCGTTGAGGTTCACCCTGTTCACCTTGGTTCCTGTCTGCATTTTTCGCAACAAATGCTATGGCGATGCCATTGGACTATGATCAAGCTGGCTTGAGGCCATTGAATAGGACTGCAAGCCAAGATCCAACAAGATGCAACAATTATAGATAGTTATAGCATGTTATAGCCATGTATAGCGTGCACCTAAAGTTCACGAGTTTCGCGGGGACATACCGGGAACATACGGGATCAGTCGTGGATAGTACTCGTAGCAGACCATGGTAACATGTGGTGACATTTGGTGAGCATGATGTGAAGCCAGACCAAATCTGCGCTTTGGTGCAACACAGCATGATTGTATGTATGTGTCTATATAATATTCGGCACAATGTGGTACAATTCTTTTAGTGCCCTTGGGGGAGGCGGATGTCCAGTACAACTTTGCGCGCTTGGCTCAGAACTGGCGAGCTGGCAACGTGGCATGCCATGCAATGAACAGCCACTTTGTTCAATTTGGACTTCATGCAACCAATGTGTTAATGTTCTGAAGGAAAGACACGCTTCTGTTGGCCTCCTCTCAGTGAATGAGACAACTTGTAGAAGGAGCTACTGTACCCCTTCTATCATCTTCTATATTCTTCTATCACTTTGGCATACTTCAACATTCTGTAGCTGCTGTAGCTGCCTGAGCTGGACGTTTGTTTGTGAGTGTCCATGAGTTCTCTCACCGAAGGAAGGTCTCGCTTGCAAAAGGGTTGAGGCTTTCACGGCTTTCACTGCTACGTACAATCTACAACAGAGTAGTTTATTTGCGCACATGTCATTTTTCAACAGATTCCCGCGATTGCCCGTAGTGTTGCCACTGTGGCTTTGCAAAGTGCGTGCAACCGATCAGAGTCGTCAGGACCCCCAAAAAGATCCAAAAAGGCAAAAGAGAGCCCAAGTTCTCTCTATCCATGTGGAGCTGTTTTCCATTCATCCATTTCCATGGTTAATAGAATCAGGCTACGCCTGAAGATGTTTGGCCAGTCACAACAGTGTTTTCACCTGTGTTTGAACACTTTGAAAGTCGCACTGACCGTGAGCATACACACAGCAGAGCTGCAAATGCTCTGCCATTGCCGCTGCCAGCGCCACTGGAAAAAGATAGCAACCAAGATTCCAAGTTGTGCGTTTTCTCACAAAGTGTAACTCTTACATGGCTACTGCCACTACTCTGTGAATTTCGCCACTGTTTGTTTATGATTATTTAAATTACGAAGGCCAGCCGCTAGGCTAGGCGAAGTTCTTTTCTGCGAACGAAGTGAGTTAAGGGGGTCTGGGGGGAGGTTGCTGCTAGGTGGCCAATTTTGAGGCAAATAGGCGCAGTTCGGGGGTGGATTTTAGGAACTTTTGCCGGGCAATGTACCATGCGGCAATTGGGTGACGCTGGGGTATCGATTCCCCCTAGGTCTGCTGTTGGCTAGCCAAAGAGCTCCCTTAAAAAGTCGGGGCAAATGTCGAGGAAGTCCGGCCCAAGTTGGTATATAGTGGAAGCGACAATCTTTGTATATATACTGCAAGGCACACCACACTCATATATGCTAGAAGAGTGACAATTTTGACTTCTCTGCGCGTAAGACGCGCACTGAAGCCCCTGGAGATGCCAAGGTCGGCACATAGCAGTAACAGTCCCGAAATGGATCTTGTGCCTTTACTTGACTCAGCTTCATCGTTGGAGGCTATGCGCTTCTTTTCACTAACAGCCGACATGGAAGCAGTAACGGGCTGGAAATGAAGCCATAAGAGTCCCAAAATGGAAGCTTTCTCGTGTCATTTTGTCGTTCCTGAAGACGGTAGTTATAGACCTTAGCACTTCACCTCATGCGATGTGACTGCAGTCAGTAAACACAGTCAACAACCCCGCAAGCAGGCCTTCAGGTTTGCCAACTCTTGCAGATTTTCAGGCGCGACCTTTGAGAGCACGACACAAATCCAACATCGAGTATCAAGGCACACCACTGTCACATATGCTAGAACATGCTCGAAGTATGANCAGATTTTCAGGCGCGACCTTTGAGAGCACGACACAAATCCAACATCGAGTATCAAGGCACACCACTGTCACATATGCTAGAACATGCTCGAAGTATGACAATTTCGGCTTCTCTGTGCGTAAGACGGGCACTGAAGCCCCTGAAGATGCCAAGGTCGGCACAGACGCCTGCAAGCAAAAGCAGTGACAAACTTGTTCAATATGGCTAGCAATAACAGTCCCGAAATGGAGTGTCCTTGGTGTGTTCTTGTGCTTTTATTTGACTCAGCTTCATCGTTGGAGGCTATGCCCTCCTATTTACTAAGAGCCGATATGGAAGCAGTATAACGGCCTGGAAATGAAGCCATAAGGGTCCCGAAATGGAGGCATTCTTGTGCCTTTTGTCGTTTGTGTAGCTCTAGTAATACACCTTAGCACCTCTGCCTCTCCAAACAGCTCGATGCCGGCAACGAGACTGCAGCCTGTCACTCATCCCACTTGGCTAGAGTGAAGCTCCGAATTGACCGTTTTAGACGGAGCTCTGCAGCCAAGGTCTAAAACGGTCAACTGATAAACCAAGTATCATGACTACAAAGCAGCTACAAAAACGCATTGGCACTTTCAAGAGCGTAAGATAGACACAGTGTCTGTCTGTCGGTACATGTACCAGTGTCTTTGCCTTTGCAGGCAAAGTACCTGCCACCACTGCTTCCGAAACCTCTCAGGCCGCGCTCTCGATAGTGAGCCGACATGAAGCGACCTGAGCGCGACAGCGCGAAAAAAAAATCCGTGGAGTTCCGTGTGCTCCTTTCCTCTCTTCCTTTCAGCCCATCTCTTTCCCTTCTACCCTTTATTCCATCTCCCCTGGCTTTCGTTCCTCCATTCTCAGGTTGTGTCAAGCTGGGGGCTTCTTCACAAAGCCTTAAAGGACAGACAAACTTGGGGCCAAGTGCTTACTCACTGTATTCTGTCGTTATGTCCCTCCCAACTGTTTTACTTTCCAACTGCTAGCCTTACAATCCAGGTATGTCCAACTCTATCACTCCTTGATGAGCAGTCTTCAAAATATTTCAACAGTCGCCTCTTGTACGTTTCCTCTAAACATGCTTGCAGTCAGGTGTGAGTTCGTGCCGCCAGAAGAGATTAGCATGCTCAGCGCACAATGGTTGGCTTTACATATGTAATGTGATGTGAATTGATGTGCTGTAATCTAGTGCAATGCATCTCAGTCTCAGTATGTACATGCGATTGCAGTACATGAACCTATACAATTTACAATTCTGCAAGCATGAACTCATCACATATCAGAACACGGGTATCATGACACCATTCTTTGCATGCCAGGCGTACATTTGTATATTATCCATTTGTATCCCACATCCCAAAGACACCCAGTAGCCATTCGATCCTGTTCGTGTCTGAGGATTTGGTGAACGGCTGGAAGAACATGGCTGCCCCGAGAAGTTGAGCACTGAAGCCCTGGGACACCTTCTTTGGAAGCCCTCACCACTTCAGCAGCGTGGCGCGAAGGAGCCGACCTGTGGAAAAGATCTATTAGACAAGTGTGATAAAACGTGGAAACACTTAAAAGGATGTCAGAAAGATGTTTGAAAGTTACTTCCTTGAAGACGGTTATCATTGTAAAACCAACACAAAAGAACTAACAGGTCCAGAGACAGTCCATGTTTGCCGCCATTACATCAGCTCGCAAAAGACCAGCAACTTGTCCAGCCTGCCAGGTTGAGTGCATTTTCGATTTGTCAGATGTCTGCATTGCGAACGGCGTAGTCACGGTTCGAAGCTTGGCAAGCGTTTCATATCAATTGGATTGAATTGGTCCAGATACCAAATTGCCAGACAGGAAAAGTCAGCAATCCTTCCACAAGGATTTGGGCCTTTGGGCAGTTCATGCCTGCATGTTGCTCTAAGATGCTCTAAGATGCTATAAGCATTCTTGATTATCGTCCTGCTTTGCAAAAGTCTCCTGGATTCTCCTGGAGTAGATCGAATTGATTCGAATTGTGAAAAATGAAGCGCCGTTGGGTCCATGAAGCCAAACTGTACTGTACTCTGATGTATTCTGTATATCTGTATATACTCTCAGCATCTCTTAGTCTCTTCGCGTTTTTGCTCAAGGCAGGGCACCTGGATTGCCAGAGCAGCTGCAGACATGCTCTGAGACAGGGCGAAATCGGCACAAGCTCAAGCACAGCGATTTCAGCGGCTTACCTCGAAGAGTTACCTGTAAAAGATCTTGTAGACACATTCATGAACTATTTATGACTCATTTATGATGTGTACTTCATCGCATGCTATGGCATGCTATGACATGCTACTTGTACAGGAAAGAGGTGATCCACCGGAACCAAATTGAGTTTCAGTGAGCCGTGCGGAGCGAGGCATAAAGTATCATAAAGTCATGGAGAATCGTATAGAATCGTAGAGATTTCTCGAAATCTCGAAACCTGGAGCAAAACATGGCGTGTAAAAGCTCCTGCACTAATTCTCTCTCAAAATCTTAGAAAGAATGTTGGGCAATGTTGGGCACTCCGGGCTTGTTGGCTTTTGGGCGGACCTTGGAGGTATTGATATCCGCACCATCTCAACGTTTGCACCGCCACATCAGGTGAGTCCTCCTTCGAATTCGATAGAGACACTGTCGGATTTGCTTCTTGGCCATTATGGGGACAAGCTCCTAAAAGATCGACAATAAATGCCTCAGAATGCCTCAGATTAATGTGCAAAATTGCTAGCCTGCAAAGTTACGGGCTGCGGATCCTCATACCGCCGGTTTTTGTTTAGGCATAATTAATGACATTTAATTGAGGATATTGAGGGCGATTCAAATAGTTTGAGAGCTGTCAATTGTAGATAACGATTTCCAGACTTTCTCTAGAAGGGTGTTTGAAGGATTTTGAAGGTGAGCTATTTGCATGTAAGCCTTATTCTGTCCGAATTACTGCAAGTGTAAAATTCCTGGTATACAGATGTATATTGTTATACTGTTATACTCATAGTCATAGCATACAGTATAATGACACGTATAGGCAAGCCATGCAAAGTTGAAGTTATTTGCTGAGCATGCCAGGTTCTTAATTTGCCAGAAAGCGGTGACAATGTTTGGCACAACCTGCACTGGATTGTTCCTGCAGCAGCGCGCGTTCATGGCAGACAAGCCAGCTTTTCTGGGGAGAGATCTCCTAGCCCAGTTGGCCCTGACAATGTGCTTCTCATTTTGCTCTTTGACGGTTATGAGTTTCGCGAGGATGAACTGCAGGTGGATCTTCCCAAGGAGCAATAGGATCAATAAGGTAGCTACTTTAAAGTTTGCTGTCATGTCCGACAGGTTGAGATTGACAGCTAGGGCATGCTAGGGCCTGTTCATAGACCTGACTCACCCTCAGAACAACTTGCTGATGTAAACTTGGCATTCATTGAAATTGGGGGGATATTGTGGCTGTGCGTGAGGATTGTTTGCTTAAATTTGCATATGTTGTGACCAGAGGAGAAAATAGAGCTGGAGAGAGCGTTGCAGAAGCAGCGCTTTGAGCAATGGGTAGTCAGGCACGCGTCGTCATGAAGCCAGAGCATTCGCGAAGCAGTGACACTGTAAAACAGGTACATCAGAGAAATGTGCTTGCATGCCGATGCAGACTGATTGCATTGCAAGGAGAGAGAGAGAGAGAGAGGGAGAGAGAGGGAGAGAGAAATAGAGAAATTGAGAAATAGAGAAATAGAGAAATAGAGAGGGAGAGAGGGAGAGAGGGAGAGAGGGAGAGAGGGAGAGAGGGAGAGAGAGGACTCGCCACCGCTCACCACCAGGCACGCACCCTTGCTGCGGCTCTTAACTTCGTCGCCCCCGGTGATGCTTCACACGTTGCGGCGCCGTTGCTTCAAGCATGTGCTTTGGGGCCGGAAACTTATGAAAGATGTGTAACCGCTGCGACTGAAGTTTAAGCGATGGGTGCACTTCCTCCATTGGCTCCAAGGTCATGCAGAGATGCGGGCAGATCGGGAACTCAAGCACGACACTGCCGTTGGCATCAAAGACGTGGAGATCTTCAAGAATGCCCTGAATCAACTGCACGGCCAAGAGATGGCACCTTGCTCGACCAAGATTATTTTTTGATATTTTCTTGCTGTCCGGGTTCCACAAAGTAGTTGGAACCCGTCCCTTCAGCGGCCGCGGCACGAAACCCATTTTTTGGCCGTTTTTAAGTATTTCATTTCATCTTAACATCATCTTCATGTTACGTCACACATGTTGTCTTGCCCACGTCAGTTCGAAGTTGTGCCCGTCAGTTAGAAGTTGTGCCCGTCAGTTAAAAGTTGTGCACGTCAGTTAGAAGTTGTGCACGTCAGTTAGAAGTTGCACACGTCAGTTAGAAGTTGTACACGTCAGTTAGAAGTTGCACACGTCAGTTAGAAGTTGTGCACGAATGACCGTGTGTTTATTTTTGGGGTGGGGAACATGGGGTGGTGGGGGGGGGGGTGNGGATGCTACTTTGGAAGAGCTTCTCTTGTGCACACACAATGATCCTACGCTGGAAGATTTTCTCTTGCACAGACACGTTGAAGCGTTCCAACTCAACGTTACTTCTTTCGTCATCTTGCTTGTTTTGCAGGCATATACGTAGCAGTTGGAAACACAACAACATTCAAGTCCAAACAACTACTTCAGCGTTGTCATTAGATGATACAAGTGCTCAGTCTGAAAAAAGAGGTTGCTGCTGCAAAACGAAATAGTTTCGTCCAAGATTTTGACACCTTGATTTTCAATGAGTTTCATGTTTTTTTCCAAAAGCGGTTGGCACTGTGACGAAACAGAGATTTCACTCAGTGATGAAAGCACAAAACCACATGGCCAATAAAAGGACGTGTACCAAGTAGCTAGGTTAGGTTTCTTATGACTGGTAGATGGTAGTGCAATGATTTTCAGGTGCAAGTAAGTACCACCCTTTTTGGTTCTGACATATTCAAGGTTCAGAAGTGTTGAACGGTTCACGATAGAACAGAAGTGGAGGAATCTGATGGCATGATGAACACTGCAAGGACACCAATGCAAATCATCACAATCGCGCTGGTACACCTTGTACTAAGATCATAATAACTTAGCGAGAATGAGAGCTAGAAATTGAATGAAATTGATAATTTAGCAGTGATGGTGATGATGATGATTGTTACTGTTGTTACTATAATGACGAGGATGAGGATGAGGATGAGGATGATGATGATGATGATGATGATGATGATGATGATGATGATGATGATGATGATGACGATGATGATGACGATGGCGATGACAATGAACACGATGCTGATACCAATGACAATTTACAGCAATCATAATGGCCATGATGAGAATGATACTGTTAGATTGCCGGTTTTTGTGGGCAAATGTTCCCAGACCATATTGTACTAGTCATCCTTCCCATCGTTAAGTCACAGCCTGTGATTCCAGATCATGCCTAAAGGTTTGAATATGTTTCCATCATACTAATCATCAATCCCCGGATGGCAAAACCTGTTTGATCAGGATGCCATGGCTGCAAAATTTTGGCGATTGGATCCGCCCAAAGCAATCTATGGCTCCCAGTCATCTCAGCGAGGAGCAGGTTCCATCTTTTGCGGTTGTTTGACCATGTCTGGCGATTGCATGGTATTTGTATGTATTTGTGCATAGTCTCTGCATTACCATCGTTGCCGAGGCAGATGGATACGCTTCAAGATGTTCAGATTTCAGTGTTTTTCTTTTGCAGCTTTCAAGCCCAGTGCGTGCGGCAGGTGCTGGCGCAACAGTGTCGGTGCTCATTATTCAGCGATCATTTGCACATGGTAGGGCCTTTCTAACGTGGTCCAATCTGACCGAAGCACTGTCGCCTTTGGCAGAGGCTGGACAGATAGCTTCTCAGATGCACTCGCTCTCTTCGGTGTGCATCTTGCAGGACATTTGGACCTTGATTGAAGATGATTGAAGATGATTAAATATGATTGAAGGCATCCAAAGAAATAACAGCGGTTGGCATACTCTTTGGATTACAGCATCGTTTATGACCACCATACAGTCGTTTATTTCTCTTATTTGCCACTAGTTTTGATTATCTTTGTTTACTTTTGGGTTAATTCTCATCTCTGTCCGCTCTTTATGTGCAATGATTAGTCTCATTAGTTTTTTTTCGGGCTATTTTGTAATGATCGTCATTTTGTCTCGCAGGCACGTTAACAGCTACTTTCTACGTGGTAAGTGGTAGTTGTGGCAAAGTACTGGTCGTACTGGTGCTGGTGCTGGTAGTAGTGGTAGTAGTGGTAGTAGTGGTGGTAGTGGTGGTAGTAGTGGTAGTAGTGGTGGTAGTGGTGGTAGTGGTGGTAGTGGTAGTAGTGGTGGTAGTGGTAGTGGTGGTAGTGGTAGTGGTGGTAGTGGTAGTAGTAGTGGTAGGGGTAGTGGTAGTAGTAGTAGTGGTGGTGGTGGTAGTAGTGAGTGGCAGTAGTGATAGTACTAGTAGTGGTAGTACTAGTAGTGGTGGTAGTAGTGGTAGTGGTAGTGGTGATGGTGGTGGTGGTAGTGGCTGTAGTGGTAGTAGTGGTAGTGTAGTGGTAGTGGTAGGAGTCGTAGTGGTAGGAGTCGTAGTGGTAGGAGTGGTAGTGGTAGGAGTGGTAGTGGTAGGAGTGGTCGTAGTGGTCGTAGTGGTCGTAGTGGTCGTAGTGGTCGTAGTGGTCGTAGTGGTCGTAGTGGTCGTAGTGGTCGTAGTGGTCGTAGTGGTCGTAGTATGGTAGTAGTAGTGGTGGTAGTAGTGGTAGTAGTGGTCGTAGTGGTCGTAGTGGTCGTAGTGGTCGTAGTGGTCGTAGTGGTCGTAGTATGGTAGTCGTAGTGGTCGTAGTATGGTAGTAGTAGTGGTGGTAGTAGTGGTAGTAGTGGTAGTAGTAGTCGTCGTTGTTGTCGCTGATGTCGCGGTCGTGGTTGTGGTGGTGGTGGTTTTTGGTGGTTGTGGTGGTGGTGGTGGTGGTCGTTGTTTTCGTTGTCATTGTTGTTGCTTTTGTCGTCATTGACGTGGTCGTTGTTGCTGCTGTTAGCGGTCCTTTTGTTTCTGCCCGACCAGACGATTCTTGACTTGATGCAAATCTCAGCCAAGGCTTGGAGAGCATTAGATGACCTGGAACACAGACCGCTCTTGCAACAGGCCAAAAAAAACGCAACGACAAAACAACCGGAGTCAACTGGACTTTAACATGGCAAGGCCTTGTTACATTCTGTGTTTATTTCTCTATGGCAAGCCACCACTTGCAACTATAACATCCCAGAGGAAACTCAAATATGTTTTGAATCTTGAATTGTGTCAATATTTATATAAAGGCTGTTTCTGTACATTTTGAATGCCTCATGAGTCAGCCTCGGCCAAACGACGATTGTGCACTCTTGCAAGAGTTCAAAATTTGTTCCCCACCTGCCAGGGGTGGGTCTCTAGATTTTGACAAAGGTGCAACTCCTTCCTTCCCTTCTCCCTTCCTTGTTTCTTTCCTTCCTTCCTTCCTCCTCCTCCTCCTCCGCCTTGTCTCAGTCTCCTCCTTCTGCCAGCTGGTCGTGACTGTGGGCACCAATGGACCCCAGCCATAACGCAAGCTCCGGATGCAGTGGAGCACGCCTGGAACCGAACACATGCCAGAAAGAATGCCAGATAGAATGTCAGTGGGTCGGGATTACTGAAAGAAAGTATATAATATTCTTCAGTTGCCTTTCTTGTACTTTTGTTGCTTCAGATATGTCAAGTCCTTTCCAGGCAGCATTCTTTCATAGTGCTGATGTCCTTGTTGGCGCAGTTGGCGCGGCACTAGGATGGCCGCTTGGCCCAAGGCCCCAGGCCGACACACAGCTCTTGGATATTTTTGGACATTCGGAACATTCGTGACATTCGTGACATTCTTGATCCTTGTTTGTCTTGTTTGCTTCGGCATGCTGCGGCATGTTGCGACTCAGTTCTTACAGTGATTAGTTT
This sequence comes from Symbiodinium sp. clade C Y103, assembly GCA_003297045.1. Classification (NCBI taxonomy): domain Eukaryota; class Dinophyceae; order Suessiales; family Symbiodiniaceae; genus Cladocopium; species Cladocopium sp. clade C. The sequence goes on along the minus strand of BGPT01000121.1, from coordinate 332,071 downwards.
GGTGCGGACAATGTTCATTGTGAGACGTTTCTTGTGCTTTCCGCTGCCTTAGTTGCTGTGACCAAGGATGCTACTGATGCAGCCGGGCAGTCAAGTTCTGGAGTGGCGCCTGAGCTTGCAGGAATCCATTGCTGTAGGATGTACAGATGTAAACTTCCAAAGGGTCAAACCGCGTAGACCAATGTAGACTTCTAAGACCGTTCGAGAATGCAGCGCTTCACTCAGATTGCCGGTCACAGCGTAAGGAGTAAGGTTACAGATGGTGACAGCAAGGGTTGCCAATGCCTGTATATTGTCAGGTCATGTCAGGTCCATCCTGGTATCCTGATGGACCTGACAGACTGCATCACTTGTCACATCTTGTCACCCTGTAACAAAGATTAACAAAGACAGTCTCCTGTACAGTGACTACTCTGTTTCTGACATGTACTCCTTCCAGTCTGCTTTCATCTACGCCATTCCTCCCATAGCTGTTTCCCCAGGGTCGTCCTTGTACAGATCCTTGCTGCAGATATGGGTGGAGTTGGTGTATCTTTGACTCAAGTGTCCCTTCCCTGTAGGCTTCACATTTGTAGTAGATTTCCTCCTGCAATTTTTTGGAATCTCTGCACATCTCTGCACATCATTGGGGATGCATATGGCGATTTTTTGGACACATCGACTCAGTGACTCAGTCAAAACTTCCTGCAATTTCGTTGTCCAGTTGTGTATCCATGTGCAGCAGCTCTGCAAATAGGAAAGGAAAGGACACCCATTCTCCAGAGAATGATGAGAATGCGTTTTGAATTTGCCTCCCATTAAATATTCTCAGCAACTCCACTGATTCTAGTGTGTGGGTTTTGGAGGACTGATTTAACAAATTGACACGGTGCAAGACCTACTTGCATGATCTTGACCTCATTTTGACCTCCTCTTGACCTCTTGACCTCCTCTTGACCTCGACTCCCCACTGTGCGGTTTCCTTATGTTTCCTTGGCAATGCTTGCACTGAATGCCCTCAGGATTCCACGAGGGGTACAGCCATGCTTGTACCGGTGCAGTGAGGAATGGAATTCTGACTATTTGGGCATGTTCGGAGGCTTGGGCAGGCCCGAGATGGCCCGAGTTTCCTCTTTTAGCTGCCAAAAGACGCTAAAACAATCGCTTGCGGGAGAAGTCTGTAGTAGACGGACGAATATAGAATATACATCGACATCGACCCGTTTTTTTTGGCAAATGATCCATCTTGCTTCAAAGTAGTCGGGTCTGCCTTCCCCCAAGAGCGCAGCTCGTTGGTTCGACCTGGCACAGGCTAGCTCAAGTAGATCATGTGTGCTTGCGCAGTGATCCTAAGCCGCCACAGGTGCCAGTCTTTCGGCTGCATTCCTCAGCTGTGAATCCGTAACAACTCCCAATTGTGACCATTGTGACCTGCTGACTGATTGCGGTCAGATGCCTACAGAGAAAAGAGACATTAGCAATCATTAGCATATATGAGCAATATTTAGCATCTAAATTTAAATGCATCTAATATACCTCGATGCTTTGTGACCTGGCCAATGATTGGAAGTTGGCATCACTGCACTGTCTAGAGTCTATATAGAGGGCAGTTTGGTTGTGAAGTTTGTTTCTGCTCCTGGCACATGCATCGCTGCATTGACTTTATTGCTCCACAAAGGATGCCAAGAGGTTCTCTGCTACCAGGGCAACGGCGAGAGATGCCTACTGGAGACTTGAGAACTTGCAGATTGACCTAGAGAAGTTTGCCCGCTGGATCAAGGAAGGAGTTCGGCGAGCGGCCGGAAAAGATTGGTTCTGACAGCTCTGAGTGTCCACTTTCTCAGGCTTCCTCCACGCATGCTGTCGTATGCCGCCGTTTGTCTTTCTCCTTTCCGCACTTTTTGATTTTCTTTACATGTTTTGTTTGTGTTGTGTTGCTTTGATTGCTTTGCCGAAGGCCAAGACTATTAATGAGACAAACATTCAAGAGGTGAAGAACAAAAAAACGTTCAGTCTCCACAACGCAGGGATCACTTCAAATCCATTGTGCTCAAGCATGACGGTGCGAAACATGCAAAGCCACGAGCATGCAAGAGCAACTTGTGACTTCCAGACCCAAATAAACCCTCAACTGGGCACTTCCATATCCGCAAACAAGTACCATGCTTGTTTTGCCATGGTTTTGCCGAACATTTTGGAATTCACTGCCAGTGGCAGCAATGGTCGGTGATTCTTTGATTGGCACGAAAGAGGCCCTCTACGAATTATGGTACAAGCCAAAAATTATGATGTTTCTTTTGGCAATACGCACAAAGAAAGAACGCTGATAACTTTTTTGGCTGCCAATGAAACTTTGCAAGCCAATTTGCAATGGATCCTTTGGCTTTCCTGTCTGATGATGACGGCGAAGCCACTGTGGAAGCACTTGTGACCTCACAGATCACCCGAAATGTTCAACTGGGTCAGCAATATCCAGGATGAACCAGTAGTGACTAGCAACTATTTATTCGCAATTACATCCTTTGTTGTCGCATTTGCAAACTTCGATGCTTGCATATTTTATATTCCTCGAATGGACTTATTCCAGATGCAGCAGTTGAAAAGAACGAACCGGGCAAAGCATTGGTAGTAAGTGACCTTTGAAACTGCTGTTTGATTTGCAATTCTGAGAGTTGGATTACACAGCTGGCTCAGCTGGGTTGCTGTTTCTGAGGAAAGTGAATGATCCTTGTTATTTGACGTAAAGGATTTGGTTTGACGAGCTGCGGCTGAATTTGGGTTCATCATGTTTTACAAGGCAGATGGAGAGGAGCAGAAAGATGGTCAAGAAGGACAAGTTTCTGTAGAGATCCCAACGAGCTTTGTTTATTATTGTTTGCTATATTTAATGATTTTATTTGCATCCATTTCCGGCATTTACATTTGCTGGCTGCATTCTCTGACACTCGTCTCTCCTTGGCAACAAGGTCAAGGTGCCAACGATTCATAAAGCGCAATAAAGTACAATTCAATGAAAACCACAGGGGCAACAGGCGGAATGTCGAGATGCTCGCGTTTGGTTTGTGGATGCTCCAGGAGCAAAAATTGAGCCGGACGCCAAGAAACTGCGCACCGCTGCTTGTCTGAATATCAAAGTGGAACCATGTCGAACGTCACACAGCAGAAGCCTTCTGCCTTCTGTGATCGTTGCGCTGTGAAAAGCTGAGGCTGATACGGGTGTGGATTTTGAGGCCCTGAGACGCAGGATCCCTACAATGAGAGCACGGAGATTGCAACATGCATAAGTCTGTTTGGAGGTTTGTTGTCAATTTCTGAGCAGGCAAATCTGCTACGCCTTCACGTCTTCTCAGAAATGTTGATTATATGTACTGTAATTATACTGGTAGCAACAAACAGTTTGTTGGAACCTTGAACGCATGTCAAAAGCCTAACGAGTAGAACATCGGCCAACTCAAAACTTGGTCTGTTCTGAGCTGGTGTATGCTACATTTGATATAAAATGTTTCTCCTCCTGATCTTTTCAAAATGAAAGCATGATACCGGACTCTACAGCATACACACAGTATCCACACTTATAGGATGTATAGGTGGGAATGCTAGAATTAGAATAGCCTTGGCATATGAGCCTGCAGCCAAATCCGAAAGAGAAAAGAGGGCCCATCATGTGGGAGGGCAAGGCCAGATGGCATACTCTAATCTCCTCAGAGGTGAGGGAATAGTTGCCGAATCCGAAACATTGTCCAAACCAATCCAAAATTGTCAAAAACTATTTGGAACATTTTGGAACCGTTGGACGTTCTAATTCTGGGCCCGTTTTTCAACCTATGGATTGTTTGCAAACAGCGTTTAACCTTCCAACAATCCCTCCGTCACAATGGAAGATGTTCTTTCGACTTATGGAAGTCTACAGTCTTTGGTTAAGTTACTTGATTTGAGTCTCGCTACGTCTCGCTGTCGCTGCGCTTGAGATATCTTGACATCATTTAACATCCATTCACTTCGAGGCATCGGCTATGGTGCCGAAGCCGAAGCAGAAGAGGTGCCTGGGTACAAAATGGTGCGGGGCCGAAGAGAAACCAAGATCTCGAAGAGTAGGACTGAGTAGGACAGTTCAAACAGATCACGTGCTTTGGAAACAAGAAGATTCTAAGAAGATCAAGAAGGAAGTACAAGAAAGATCAAGAAAGTAGGAGTCGGGCTACATCCACGGTAGATCTACAGTCACTGTGGGCAATTGAGTCATGTCTTGCAGGGTCCTGCACATATTTTTGCAAACAGAATATTACAAAGCCATGCAAATCTGCCAAACAATCAATGTTTATACAGTACTTGACAGTGATGTGCCTGTTAAAGTAATGCAGTCTAGCAGGTCCACGTGCAGGTCCACGTGCTCTTTCATGGCCTTCCGGCCTTTTGTCCCAAGAGCAGGCTTTGTAAAACCTGCCAATCTGAAGATCCTTCCGCCAGTGGATCAGAGCGACAATAGAATACTATACATTTTATAACAATGTAAATATGTATATATATATATACTCTATATGACTAGATATTAGAACGACATATGATTACATATTGAATTGTATTATACAAAATACCTTGTATTGTAGTGTAGGTGTAGTCATTTGTACAAAGACTTAATCCGTGCAGATTTGCAGGCAGCTCGTGCAGCCGCTTCACTGCAGGAGACATTTTGCGTGGAGACCTCAAAGGTACAAGTCACACAAATGTCACAAGAACCACAACCATTTCATCAAGATACAACACAACATTCAAAACCCAATCAGAGAGTGCACAGTTCTCTCATGTCTCTCTACCATGCAGTACCCGCCGAAGAATCCCAAAGCAGACTTTTGACATAAAGGGAATCTAGGAATCTAGGAACGTTTGCTTGCATCTTGGGGAGGGAGAGAGAGAGAGAGGGCTCCCAGAGCCAATCCCAGAGCCATGGAGTTAGATTCATGCGTGTTGGAAGCAAAAGGCCCTCAAGCAGAAATCCCTCGAGGAGTCTGCAAGTCGTGTGCAGCTTACAAAGAAGCTTTTTGGATGTTTCGGATGTATCTGCTCGCTCCAAATGCGCTGTGGTAAAGTCTCAGCTATTTCGCAACATGCGAGAAGAAAGAAGAGCAAAAAAAGGCTTGAGAAAGAACTTGACGGGAAGGCATAGCATACTTTGGACTGCTGATGAAGTGCTAGTTAGATTTGCCCACATCTTTGCAGAGGTGAATATATTCATTTTTTTTTTTTAATGGGAACCAAGAAGCAAATCCAGCTTGCCGCAGATGGCTGACAAGTCATCTTTCAGTAGCTCCACGGACATACATACAAGCATGCATGCATGCATACAAACAAACAAACATACATACATTCATTACATTGCATACATTGCATACATTACATAGCATACATTACATCCATTACATCCATTACATACATTCCATACATTCCATACATTCCATACATTCCATACATTACATAAATTACATACAATACATACATTACATACATTACATACACTACATACACTACATACAGTACATGCACTACATAAATTACATACATTACATACATTACATACATTACACACATTACATACATTACACACATTCTATGCATTGCATACATTCCATAAATTGCATACATTCCATACATTGCATACATTGCATACATTACATACATTACATACATTACATACACTACATACACTACATACACTACACATACACTAAATACATTACATACATTACATACACTAAGTACATTACATACATTACATACATTACATACATTACATACATTACATACATTACATACATTACACACATTACATACAGTACATACATTCTATGCATTGCATACATTCCATACATTGCATACATTCCATACATTCCATACATTACATACATTACATACACTGCATACACTACATACACTACACACTACATACACTACACATACACTACATACAGTACATACACTACATACATTACATACATTACATACATTCCATACATTACATAAATTACATACAATACATACATTACATACATTGCATACATTACATACGGTACATACACTACATACAGTACATACATTACATACATTACACACATTACATACATTACACACATTACATACATTACATACATGTCATACATTTCATACATTACATACATTACATACATTACATACACTACTACATACACTACATACACTACTACATACACTACTACATACACTACTACATACACTACTACATACACTACTACATACACTACTACATACACTACTACATACGCTACTACATACACTACTGCATACACTACTACATACACTACTACATACACTACTACATACACTACTACATACACTACTACATACACTACTACATACACTACTACATACACTACTACATACACTACTACATACACTACTACATACACTACTACATACACTACTACGTACACTACTACGTACACTACTACGTACACTACTACTTACACTACATACACTACATACATTACATACATTACATACATTACATGCATTACATACATTACATACATTTTTCATACCATACATACCATACATACCATACATAACATACATAACATACCATACATACCATACATACCATACATACCGTACATACCATACATACCATACATACCATACATACAATACATACAATACATACAATACACACCATACATACCATACATACCATACATACCATACATACCATACATACCACACATACCATACATACCATACATACCATACATACCATACATACCACACATACCATACATACCATACATACCATACATACCATACATACCATACATACCATACATATCATACATACCATACATACATACATACATACATACATACATAGATACATAGATACATAGATACATAGATACATAGATACATAGATACATAGATACATAGATAGATAGATNATACATACATACATACATACATACATACATAGATACATAGATACATAGATACATAGATACATAGATACATAGATACATAGATACATAGATAGATAGATACATACATACATACATTACATACATTACATACATTACATACATTACATACATTACATACATTACATACATTACATACATTACATACATTACATACATTACATACATTACATACATTACATACATTACATACATCACTTACATCACTTACATCACTTACATCACTGGCATTACTTTCATTACTTACATTACTTACACTACTTACATTACTTACATTACTTGCACTACTTACAGTACTTCCATTACTTGCATTACTTGCATTACTTGCATTACTTTCATTACTTGCATTACTTGCATTACTTCAATTACTTGCATTATTTACATTACCTAATTTACATACATACAGACATACAGACATACAGAGCTTGTGGAAGCCTCAGCAATTTGAGTCTGGGCAACTCTGAGGTTTTGCTGCCGATACGTTGTCTTCTGGCCTGTTTGCAGTTGTTTGCACTGTGGCAAGTGTTGTTGGCCGCAAACGACCCAGCAATAGCAGCCGCGGGTAGTTCGGTTCCTGACTTATGTTATGTCTTTCCTTGTGCTGGAAAGTCCTACCCTCCTTGAAAACACACTGCCTATATCTCATCTGATTGTTATTGCTCAACTTAGTGCTCTATTTGAACTTCTCGCCGCCCTTGCCACGCCCTGCGACTTTTCTTGCCGCAGTACTGTAACTCAGGGCTGGGGTCGGGTAGTGGGTGCTGCGCATGTTTCAGTCATGACCAGAGCATCTCCGGGAGTTGTGATGCTTTCTGCTCAACGGCAAGTTTACTTAGAAGACCCAGCTGCACTTCTCGAATCTTCTCGAGCCTTGCCAGGGAAGAGAAGAAGGAGCAACCTCAGGAGCGATAGGGTGGTGCTGAGGATTGGTGGTCGTTTGCGTCAGGTCAACATGATTCCACCCCCTTTGACGCCATTTGTGACATCATTGTGCAATGTTCAACTTTGGTTATCGTTGATATCGCTGATTACAAGATTTGCTGTGATTTCTAACCATTTCCTCGCAAACTTCAGGATCCTGGTCGTTTAGGCTGTGAAGAGCCGCCAGAGAGCATTGAGGCAAGCAGAAAGAAGCACAGAAAATAAAGAATAAACAAACTACGTTGGCAAGGGACCCGAAACAGTGTGGGGGGTTGGGGAAATTAAAGTAGGAGATACGTAATGCGAGTAAGGAAGCAGCAAGAGATCAGGTTACACATGATCGGGCCTGCAGCAGCAGGAGTTTGTTTTGTCTGGTTTTTGTCACAAGAAACAACGCTATGTCTACTGACCAGGACCTCTATGAGAAGTTCACAAAATAATCCTCACGGACCTGCTTGAGAGAGGATCTTGCAAGATCTTCATACAAGCACCTCCTAAGAGCAAACCAGAATAGCTTTCATTCAAGATCTTCATGCAAGGACCTCTTGGAGAGATTTGGAGAGGATGTTTCCAGGATCTCCACAAGACCTTCTCACAAGGACCCCTGGCAGATCTTGATCAAAATCTTCATACAAGACGTCTAAGAGAATCCCACAAGATCGTCATAGAAGGACCTGGTAGAGAGGATCGTACAATGTCTTTTTGCATCTTTTTGCAAGAACTTCCTAAGAGCATCCCCGAAGAGCTTTCATACAAGCACCTTTAATACAGGTCATATTCAAGATTCAGGCAAGGACCTTTGAAAGAATTTCACCAGAATCTTCACAAGATCTTCTCACAAGGACCTCTACAAGACCCTGGTCAAGATCTTCATATAACGACCTACAACAGCGCACTATGAAACTCTCGCAAGATAATCATAGAAGGACGCTCCAGAGAACTCATGAGAGATCTTTTTTCCAGGATCTTTGAGAATCCGCTGGAATGAGCACCGCGTCACAACGAGACCGAGCTGACACGCACAAAGTCAAGCGACATCAAAGTTTGCACTGCGCCACGACAAGAATTATCCGACCGCACAAAGTGACGAGAGGGTTGCGCGAGCATGTTCACATTCCACCAAGCCACGCAAAATGAAACTTGCAAATCCGGAAAACAACCTTTTACCTAGGTTTCAAATTGAGACCTCTGAAGCACTGCCCTCTGCACGCAAATTGAGCCCACACACCAAAAGAAAAATTGCAATAGTTTCTTTCACAAAACAAGACATTCCAGACTCAAAACATGGCTCAAACTCACCAAATACTGCGCTTGCCAGGAAGAATGGACAGAACGTGCACCGGTAAAACTAGATCTTTGGAAGGAACAAAACGCGACAGACATTTGCCTGGACATCTCAGAAAAAGACGTGTGCAAAAAAACAAGGGGCCCAGAACCCGAACCTTGACTGAACGAACCCGGGCTTGACTCATACCCTCCCAGTGTGGACACATTGTTTGGGGAAAAAACATCGAACGCACATTGAGCAGATGACCTTCAGCAGGGCAGTTTTGTGGCTTTCAACATTGTTCGCGCGCGTTCTCAGAACATGTTGTGACATGACTGCCTGTGAGAAAGAAAGTGTGACACCGGCAAGAACACAAGGAAGGCCTCTTTGCTCAGCTGACCATTCTGCAAGGTGTATGATGAGCAGGCCGCCCAAAGAGGCACCACACATCACAGTGGTTTCTCATAGCGATTGGACATGAATGGACGCAGGAATTTGTAACGATTTGCCTTCCATGTACTGTATTCTTATGCTAAGCTACACGTGTCAGGCGAAAATGCGGAAAATCAATGGCCACCTTGGTCCACACTGGAGGCAATTAAGATGATCATGACAGCCCTTCAAGCAATGTCCCTTAGTTTGTTTTGTTATGTTTGACTTGTGAGCGCTATGCTTTGTTTTGGAGTCCTTGGTTGCTCGATTTCCGGCCAATTTCAATCAGAATCGTTGGCAACTTGAAATTGCTAGAGTTGCATCTTGAGGATAAAGAAATTGCAGTTTAAAGTTTAAAAGGAGGTTTTTTTGGTCGACAAAGAACTCGACAGAAATCCCCGTGATCATTTGGCCGACTGTGACATCGTCCTACTAACATCGTCAGCTTGCACAGCTCATCACGATCAACTTCAATGATTTCTAGACGATGCTTCTAGTTGCTTTTGGTCTCCTTTGGGTAGGCAGCAGAAGAGGGCCTTACAACAGCACTGGTGGATGCCATGCGAACTGTGGGCTTTACACTCAGCCAATTCAAGCACAAGTGTTGACAGGCAGAGGTTGTCACGTTGAATTGTTTGCAAATTCCCTCAACCTCAGAGACATTTGTCACCAGGCTTTACAGAACCCACGCCAATTCAGGCGCAAGTGTTGTTTCTGTTTCTGTTACATGGAAGCACCAAAGGAAATCTAACTTGGGTTTTAGATTGTTTCAGCATGTTTTGACCCTTTATATAATATCTTTCAACATCTTCCAGGTTCAAAATGAGTGTGATGCAAGCTTGTCGTTCTTTGGTGGCTGATAGTAGTGAAAGTCATGAAAAGGATTTGCAGGATGGAGAGTGTTCGAAACCGTGATCTTCAAAAGCTATTTGCAGGATTTTGCACGTCAATATGTCAAAGTGCTTCAAAAGCTTTGCGGCGGCAAGTCCACAGTTGGCATGTCAGGCGCAAGCATGGCCGATTCTCTGCTCTGGACGGGACTTGATCGGCGTTGCAAGGACGCTTTCTGATGTCATTTCAAGGCCTCAGTGCGGGCACGTGCTGAGATTCCACAGACTATGGTGACTACAGTATCGTCAGTATCAATAGCAAAATGGAGTACATATGAGCCTCTTGGAATTGTCAAGTCGCGGCTTCCATTGAAGGACTGGATCTGGAAAAACTCTAGCATTCCTGTTGCCCTGCTCACAACTCAGCTCAGACCAGCTGCAGTAAATGCACTTCTTCTGGATGAGACTTACTAGACTTGATTTCTTTGATGTTCTTTGTTCAATATATTTGTTCAATATTTGTTCAAAATGTGCTTCCTGGGTCCATTTCGAATCTCTTTGAATCTCTTCGCTCGCACCGGGAAAGTAACTTGGCCAACTCCTCATGCTCTGATTCTCCAGGCTTCGCCCGGCTTTTGAAAGAAGGGTTGCGATCCAGGTGCCAAAACAGTCAAGTCGTGAAATGTCATGCAGTCATGAAATGCTATGAAATCCTGATTTGATCTTTGCATGTCGTTGCCATGATTTCGTAAATCAGTGCAAATATGTGCAAATGGATGTTCGAAAATGGTGGAAATTGTTGGACTTGCATCGCTTGCACATTGCCACGGACTGCTCCTCAACAGGATGGGCAGCGGTTCAGGGCCTGGTGATGATAGCTCACTACCGGCCTTGTCCTTACTGCCGTTGACGGTTCGCTGGGCAGTTGCAACAGACTCGATGCCACAAGCTCCCCATATGCCACAAGATGCCACAAGACAATGTCTTTCAAGATGTGCAATCGAAATCAATAGAATGCAATGGCAATAGCAATGGCAATAATGGCAATAGATGTCTTTCAAAATGTCCCGTTTTCAAGGTGCAGATGCAAAAACAAGCAGCTGGCCCAGGTGCGTACTCCCCCGAGGTGTGAAAAACCGGCAAGGGAGTGAGCCGATAGTTTCATCATGTTTCATCGTCAATTGCGTCATATGACGGTAGTTCTAGGACTAACATGTTCAAAGCATTTCAGAGCACTAAGCAAGTAACTAGCTGGTGAGATAGGTTGAACAATGCGAATTCTGCTCAAACCGCGAAGGTTTCGAAACAATCAGCAGGAATTCCTGCCATTTTTTGCTAAAGCTGCTGCAACAACTTCTGCTTACTGTGCAACATTTGGATGCGTTGGGGTCAATGATTCATGCCTGGTACACTTTCAAGTTTGCGCTGTGCACTGGGCCAAGCTGTTCCCAAGCTTTTTTCAAAATATGCGACCAGATTCTTGTTCTTGCACCTTCCCGAGAGTTGGCTGTTCGGAACTTAGTTTTTTAACCTATTTTGTTCGAAGCTGACTCTACAAATGAAAAGACCAGACATGCAAGACATTCATCATCATTCATCTAGTCCATACTGTCCATGTCCAAGCACTAGACACTCAAGGACAGAAGGCTTTTTGCAGTCAACAAGACAAAGCAAAGTTCAGTGCGGTTGGCCATTGCAGTGGCATGCCATATCTATGGATATCAATTTTCAATGCGTAGCTTGGTTTGCCTCTATACCACCCTATAAGCAATGAAGGCGTTCGCTCTGTTGCGTTGTATTAATGTATTAGATGTTGTGATAGCATCAGGCCCGACACTACGGCGCATCATGTAGCACGTGAAACAGTGTACAGATCTTCCCAACAAGCAGCAGCAGCAGCAGCAGTGTCTTGATTTTGGCTGATTTGAAATCCTGAAATATGGATCCTATGAGATCCTATGAGTCCATGCCTCGAAAAAACCGTTCCACTGTGCACAATGTTTTAAGTTCACAGCCCATTCTTTCTCGTTAAACAGCATTTAAACGATTTAAAGATGATTGGAAGATCAACCGGTGGGCAACAATATAAACCTCCCCGTTTCAATCATTGTCCTCGAATACAGTGTAGCTCACGAGGTGGTGGGCTGAAGATAGTGATGGGCTGTGAGTCATACAGTCGGGTGTCACAGGAATTCACAAACGCCAACAAAACATGTAAAACACATGACATGATGATACATGATGTGCCTCGGCCCTTCGACAACATTGCGGAGAAAGGCAACATCTAAGTCAATACGATCCATACGCAGCATGCATTGACTTTACGTGTAATTTTAGACAAACAAAGAAGTAAATACTCGTACAATCCCCTGGCCCGCATCCTGCTTCACATCCGCGAGAGTTGTATATACATGATCCACAAAACGCACAAACCAGCGCCTACTAGTAGCAACATCCATTGCACAATGTTGCACATGGTTGCATAGATTACGGGTTAAGTATGGTTAAGTGGCATGTGGCATTTGATTCTCTACCGCCAAAAAAAATGATGGGGAAAAACGGAAAAACAACAGCATGCCATCCGTTTGTACAGAATAGTCCGCAAGTGTCGACATATCATTGTTACGAGTTGACCAACCAACCAACCAACCAACCAATCAAACAGCCGATACACTAAACGAATCATGCTGTGCCCCAAGTTACGAGACCATCCATGCAGAATCTTGACTTTGGGGTTTCGTAATGTTCGCATTGCATGGTGAACATAAGCTGAAACCCTGATGAACATTTGCGACTTGAGGCCCAAATAGAGACAGAGGCCTGCGGCGCTTGCGGGAAGAGCGCGGAGCAAGATAATACATGTTCGACTACATTGTGATAATTTTGCAACTAACTTTTTGGCAGTCAAAACTGCATCAGGACAGCGGTCCGGAGAGTCATGGACAGGAATTGGGGCTAAATTTTGGTTGTCAGGCAAAGAATTCTGGAGGCTGATGAGAGTTCCTTCACAGTTTATTCTTGTTCGTCATATTTCATTGATTTTCAATGATTCTCGTTGATGTATACCGCAAGCATATGTGGCACATTATACAACGAGGCGCGGCGGTTTACTGCAAGCACTGGTATTGCAACTCTCGCGTGTGTGAACCCTAGAACTGGGCGGAGCAACAGAGATGCGAAGAGGCTCATTGATGCTCATTGAATTTTCAAGAAACCCGAGCAAAACCAGGCAACAAAGGGAAGGGAGGTTTTTGACAACTGAGAAAGAAAAGCAGCTACAGTATATACAGGTTCATCGTTAGCCACGGTGCTGGATTGTGCTTTGCTCCTTGGTGTTCATTGCAGATTGTGGATAACATAAACAGTGCACAGCACCGTGTAGGCATATTTCTTTTCGGGTTGGCCCGGAGAATTGACTATCATAGCTGAGAGTGACAATAGCCATACCTCGAGGCTATGGTGGAGAAGGGACAAGGAGAGAAACGCCAAACTCTTGGCTCCAAATGGCTCCAACACAACAGCGATTTCGATCGATTTTGTGCATGAAGAAGTCCAGAAACTGTATGTACAGTTGCTTTGCAAATTGGTAGATGCTTTGCACATCGAACTACAAGTAAGGGTGCTTGCAAACGTCCTGCTCTCCCAAGAATTCAGAGATTATGGTGTTTCAAATCCAGCATGCCCAACATTGCACACTGGCACTGCCCAGTACTTAGTTCAGTCCAGTCAATTGTTTCTTGTTTCAGTGAACAGATCTTGAGACTGTTGTGGCCTAGGCTCGGTCGGCTTCGAGAAAGACCAGAGTGTGTTGTTTACCTCTCAGCCACCTGTGAGACCCTGGAACATGCGAGCTGACAGACGTAGCACATGGCAATCATGGCATGCAGCGCATCGCAGCCCTGCATGTTTGCCTGTGCAGTGTGGATTCGCTTGGAGGATGTGCATTGACACAACAATCAAGATCAGTTTGGATCAGTTTGGACGCTGAGATGTTCATTCAACTTAAATGTATCTGGACTGTTGGTCCCTATCAGATGCTGAGGTGGGCACCGTTGGTAGATTGACGGATTTTATCGAGAACGAGAAGCACTGGCCATCGCCCAAGAGCTTAAGATAGCTCAAGAATGCTCCAGATAGCTTAAGCATGTCCAAGGCAGTGAGCTGGCTTTGTCCACAGTAGAGCTCTGTGGCAGTCTGTGGCGGTCTGTGGCATGAGTCTGGTGGCGGCTGAAGGTTTGGAGTCAAGAACGTTCGCTTTTTGATCTTGGACGAGGTGAAGCCCCATAGCACTTCCATGCATTGCATGTCATGCCAGTCATGCCAACATGTTTTCAGCTTTTACATGCTTTTAGCGTCAGCAGCTTTTAGCAAATCCCCAAGACCCTAGAGCCGAAAGGAACACAGGGGTTTGGAATGGTTTGGACATGTCCCACTTGAACATTTTGAATCTGTTAAAGTGAGTGCAGAGAGGTGGATTCTTGATGATGTGTGGATAGTTGCCACCAAAATCAGCCCAAGAGGCAGCCATTTCCATATCCATTTCTTAGTGGTTTTCCTAGTGGTTACTCTGATCTTTGGGATTCTAGGCTTCACTCTTTAGGCATTCCGACATATTCCGACTTTCCTTTTTGACCCATTCCGACTTTTCCTCGAGACCTGTCGGACCTGTCGATGTTGTGGTGGAGGCTGATGCAATGATTGGCGAAGGTGCAACATGGTGTAACATTGGTGTCTTCGAACATGCCAAAGTCTTTACAGATCTGAAATGTTCTCGAAACGTTTGAATCAGTGTGTGCTGTGATAATTCAGAAAAGGCCTCGATGCAAACATCCGAAAGATCACCATCGACGTTGAGACTCCGTGCCGCCCTGATGTTTTGGCACTGTGCGTGTAAGATAACGGTTGGCACTGATTTTGGACCGCTCATGTCACTACATCGGATTTTGCTGAATTTCTTGGCAGATGAAAACTACCTTTACAGCAACTGTAATGGAGCAAAGGCGTCGGCAAACGATGCTTTTTTCAGCAACTTTTGCTGACGATGCCGCTTGGACCTACAAGCATGGAGTATTTTCGGTAGCCGGTAGGACAACTTTACTTCTGTGTACTTGTTTGTTTTTGCGTGTACGCATGTGTAGGCTAAATATTGGAATCTGTTTCTTGAGTGTGCAGAGTATTCACAGTATTCACTTGTTCAGAGTGTTGAATGCAGGTCAGTGATTTGGCAACGTGGATAAGCTGGAGCTTCAGAGCCGAGCTTCAAGACTATAAGAGACTGTATGAGACTATAAGGGATTTGAAATTGCTGAACCATTTCAACTTCACCATCTAATGTTATGGCAATGTTCGAATCTGTTCTATGGATGATGATACTATGATGTTTGATGCATGGCTGTATGATGGAATGGCATGTACATTACATCGTATGACATTCCCACACTCCGGTAGTGAATGAACGGTGACACAAAATGAATAAAACGATTTCATTCGCAGCTTGGAAGGCGACCGTGGAAGGTCAAACAATGCTCGAGAACGACATAGAACGACCAAACTGATCAAACACTTGTGCTCGTTTTTGGATGCTTTTGGTTTGTGCTAAGGTCGCCATGCTGTTGAGGTCCGTGTAGGCATGAAGGCGCCTGAGAGAGATTTGATGATGATATCCTTTAAAGAGCTCAGCCATCAAGCAAAAGTGGAATGGTGACTTTTACTGAGTAAGATGCCTGGATATGCAGAATATGATTTGTCCGGCCAAGAATTACTATGTTTTGATATGTTTTGATGATTTGCTCATAAATCTTGCTACTTTGCGCAGCAGCAAGCCAAGCACGTAGGATCCGCTCAAAGCCAACAAAGATGTCTCGCAAGAAGTTGTTATTGTTGAATGCTCAGACTGCAGAAGAACGGAGAGATTTGCTCTGTGACTCTTGCAGAAAAATCACGGTCGTCAGTTGTCATCTTGTTTCGATGCCACCCTTTCCCTCCTAGGATCCGAGGATCCCCTTCTCTTTGCATTTGCCTTTTCGCTTTGATTTGCTTCCAGAATGGGGTTTCAAAAGTTTCAAGGCTTCAAAACCATGTTCAAACTCGGAAAGAAGGCACAAAACAAACAACTTTTTACTTGCAACATCTTGCAACTCTTGGTGTCTCAATTCGAAGCCCCAAGGAATGCCTGAATCTGTTTGAGCAATTCTGAATAGTTTCCTAAAGTTTCTTCTGTATATTGTTTGTATCGTTCTGTATCTATGAATCTATACCATTCTATACCCAATTTGTGTTTATTTTTCATCATGTTTCCATTTGTTCCTTCACAGACTGATTCGCTGAGCTGTAAGCCAGGGTGTTGCCGGTGTTGCCAGTGTTGCCAGGGCAGCTACGACCTAATCGGACGAAGCCTTTTGTAATTGATCCCAACTTTTTTTGAAATGGGCTTGCAGGGGTAGGTATTCAAGTATTCAACCAGGATTGATCCAAAAGTGAGGTGAAAGACGAGTTTGACAAAGAGGGCGCTCTCAAGAGCATGCTGCGGAAGTTGTGACTTGTCTGCACGGTATTTCTTAATGGCTTAGTGTATCTTACGATGTGGTTTGCTTCTTGATACGCGTACATGTTTCCCCCTTGCTGATACTTTATGTAGACTTTATGTGCAATAGTAATGTGTTCGACTTGTTTCCAAGCCGCTCCAACGAATTTTGCACATGTTCATTCCCCCAGACTCCATTTCTCTTGCCTCCTCAAGTCTCTTGACCCATCTGAAGGAAGAAGGTCAGATTCCTAGAAGCCCGCTTTTGCATCTAACTCATTTTGATCAACGTCTGAACATTGTTCTCAGTCTGGCTGTTAAAAAGTGAAGCCGCGTGCCTAAGACATGAACGACTCACAGTCCAAAAGGTACGGCGCCCAGAACAAGAACCCTGGAAAGGCGGGAGACATGGCAGCTGCAGTGGAGCTATGAGACATTGAGTTTTGGACTATAAACGATCAAAACGAACGCTAGCGCCACAATGCACTTCGCAAGCGATGACCCTTGCATTGTGCAGCAACAGAGGGATAGTGATAGTTGTGAAGCCATGGAAGCCAAGAATTCCATTTCCAGGTGCTGATTTTTGCATTTGATCACGAAGAGTGCGACGCTTTGGCGAAGAAGATCAAGGCGGTTCCTCCATCCATGGGGTAAAACATGCGAGTGTTTGTGTGTTACGGAGTTGGCAAATGTCATTTGAAGACATGATCGAACAGGAATGAACTCTCACCTCTATTGTCAAAGTAGGAGCAGGAGACTCCAGGAAACGAAAGGTTGCGAAATGTTTGCCACTTGCTTCTTGTGACAGACCAAAATTTACCTGGCAAACAAGTTTCACTTGGCTCTGGGTCGCTTCATTTCGCTTGCATTGTTGTGTTTTCTCTTTTTTGCAGGCAGCCTTAACGGGAGCAAGTGCCTGGATCTTGGAAACCACACGGGATGCTGACTTCGAACATCAGAGCTTGACAATTGGACCACACTATACAGATCTGTACAGCATCAGCAGCGAGTCACTTAGACCGCCAGAGTGCGACCAGGTGGAGACGCTCCATGGCAACAAGAAGCAAGCCGAAAGAGAGACAGCAGATGAGCTCAGGAGTAAACCAATCGTGAGCATTTCTAGAAAGACGTTAGAATAACTAATAATCGTTAGAATACATTAGTAATAACAAGTAGCAAAGAAAAAGATTACAGACCAGGTGCAAAGAAGTGTTCGCGCTTTTGGCAACTTCATTTGTTCTGTTCAGGCAATGCAGCGCTTTCGAAGCGGTGACTCCTGGATCATGGTGCCGCCCTTAGAGTTACTGTCCCAAACAGATTGGACCCAACATTCACGGAAACCATCGGAAAGCAATGAAGTCACGCGTCAAAGTTCTAAGCAATGTTGATTTGAACCCATCAGTCCGGTCGCGATCAATCCCCATGATTCCCTTTTAAGCATAGAAAGGGCGAAGGTGTCTCGACAAGTTGTTGCATGGGTGCTACTAGCGTCACACTGACCATGGTGGTTGTAATGCAGCACGCCAGTGGGTTTAAACTTTCTAGTTTCAAGATCCTTCTTTGATCTTCTTTGTATTTTCTTGTATGCATATTTGGAGGGGCAAGATCACTTCAGGGACTATGAGGACTTTCAGTCATTCTATGAACTCATTGATCCGGTTAGTAAACTTGCTATACCATAGGATCCTAGCAAAATCGGCGCTAGAACCGGAGGAACCTCTTGTCTCTCTCTCCAGGGTACTTCAGAAAAAATATGAAACAGACTTGGGTACTGTACTCTGGCCATGGCGCCACAAGTGAACGCTTCCGTGATGACCTTCCATCAAGCCGCCCGGCACATGCTTCATTGTCTTGCAGGTTTGCCTGCCACAGATGCTTAAGTTTTGGCCTGTCTTTAGTCCTTGCAACACCGCCTCAACAAGTTGTTTTTGCGGTCTGTGTTTTGTGGCTACCACCCCTCAGGCGCAGTGGAAGGGTATGGAAGGGTTGCAATTTTTGTAGACTTTGAGGATCTCCAAAGAACTGACATACAAATACTTGCCGTGTTCCTTCTCATATTCCGTGGCGTGAGGGCAATAGCATCTGCCTTATGTTGTTTTTTCAGTATATCATACGTTGTAGATCGTTGTAGCATGTTGTATTGTAGTTTTCTTCACAGCTCCTTCTCTTTTCTACTACTGTAGCACAAGCTACGTTACATCCATGCACATTCGACGCCGCAGCTTTCTTCACAGCTACCAGTACGTTGCCGCTTTCGAAATCATCTGAAGAAACGTGCAATACTGCACCCTCTGCAAGTGGATCAAGTGGCAAAGCCAAAACATCCAAAAATTATGCAGGCGTCGTGCAGATTGTGAAAAACGCCTGACGCTCTCGAGTGGTGATTTCTTCGTTTTTGCCATCACAACTGTTAGCAACACCGAAGAATTGGACATAGTTGTAAAATGTTGTAAGATATTCTGTAAAATATGTTTTTATGATCTTTTATGATTGGTTAAATGTCATTCTATAGTGAGGGTGTTTCAGCCTTTCACGAGTGTTTGCCTGTCCTTTGTTTAATCTTCCATTTCCTCTTCCTTTCGTTCTTCCGTTTCATTTTTCTCTTCTGATCCCTCTTCTTTTGCATTTTCCTCCTTGTACCATTTTCTTGATTTTCTACTTCTTGTCTTCCCCCAAAGTGTTCACTTTCCTGTTCGATCCCTTTCGTCGTTCCCTTCCTATTTTTCCTTGTCCTCTTCCTGAAGCATAGTCAATCCAGCACATTGCGATTTCACAATTGCTGCACAGTATTGATGCCGCATCGTTTGCTATTAGTTTTCTGTTGAGTTGATCACCAGGGTCCCTTTTCCTTGGTGATTTTGCTTATCCCTTTGTTTTCCCTTTCTTTTTCTTTACCGACTTGGATTGTGATTGGATTGTATACGTTCCTTTGAGGCAGAAGTATGTCCGATATTTTCGCAGCCCTTTGAACTCAACAGCGAGGATCAAGGATCGGAAAAATGTTTTTTGCATAGCCTTTTCCTACTACTTCCTCTTCCTTTTCCTTTTCAAAGATTGAGGGCCTGAAACATCCTGAAACATCCTACTGAAACCTTTAAAAACACTTTGTGCTCAGGACTTCACCTTTCGATACTAAAACATCTAAAACCTTATTCAGTTCTCTTATGATCTCTTATGTATTTCTTATGTTCTGTTACTGTGCTGTAATGCTCCGTCTCTCTTCCCTTTTCCTCCACCCTCCTTTTTCCTTGTCCATCTTAGAGCTCCATTTTGGAAACATTGCCGGAAGACAAAAAAGGAAGCCTGCCAATTTAATCAAAAGTGTACTCGTACCAATCAAGACTGGGTTTGGAATGAAGAGAATCAGGGATTCAGAGGATTTCTGTTCTATTTTTATGGGTGGCCTTCGAACCAATCACTAGGTTCAATTTATATCACTTTGATTCAATTTGTAATAAGTATAGATTAAGAGAACATAAGGTCCACGGTTGACCGCATTACTATTTTTGATGGTATTGATCAGATCCCAAGATCCCCCCCCCTGTTTGTTCCTATCAGGTCGCCACAAGCATCGCAGGTCGAGGCTTGGATATCAAGGACTCATTGTTTCTTTGGAATTGGCCACGAGACCTCCTGCCAAGATCTGCCAAGATCTGCCAAGCATGTCATCCAAAGGAAAACAGTAAAAAACGGTGTAGCAGAGTTTCAGCCACGTGAAGAGTTATGACCCATAGATTCTACCAGGATATCAACTTGGTCATCAACTACGATCCGCCAGAGGCACATGCAGTTTCGTTTGCCCTCAAAAGGATTTGTTGTAGTTGACGCTATATAAAATGTTCAAGTCGAAGGTTTCAGCACCTCGTGTTTCAGAACTAAAAATCAGGTCCATTTCCGAGATTAGTCTCCTCAGCGGGCACGGGCACACGGGCACACGGGCAATCCACGGGCACACGGGCACACGGGCACACGGGCACACGGGCACGCAGCCAATCCACGGGCACACGGGCACACGGGCACACAGCCAGTCCACGGGCACCCGGGCACACGGGCACGCAGCCAATCCACGGGCACACGCGCAAAGCAATCAAAGAATGAAGTTGACNGGCACCCGGGCACACGGGCACGCAGCCAATCCACGGGCACACGCGCAAAGCAATCAAAGAATGAAGTTGACGTAACGGAATGGTAACAAAGTTGCAGCGGAATAAAGCCAACCCAGCAAAAATGAATCTACAGCAGACCGAGCCGAAACGACAAATGTAGCTGGATTGAAGATGTGGCTACGTGGAAGATCTGGCTGTGTTGAAGATNCAAAAATGAATCTACAGCAGACCGAGCCGAAACGACAAATGTAGCTGGATTGAAGATGTGGCTACGTGGAAGATCTGGCTGTGTTGAAGATCTTGCTACGAAGACGTGGCTATGTTGAAGATGTTGCTACGTTGAAGATGTTGCTACGTTGAAAATGTTGCTACGTTGAAGCTGTTGCTACGTTGAAGATGTTACTGCGTTGAAGATATTGATACGTTGAAGATGTGGCTGCACGAAGATGTGGCTACGTGAAAGATCTGGCTGTGTTGAAGATTTTGCTACATTGAAGACGTGGTTACGTTAAAGATGTTGCTACGTTGAAGATGTTGCTACGTTGAAGATGTTGCTACGTTGAAGATGTTGCTACGTTGAAGATGTTGCTACGTTGAAGAGTTGCTGCGTTGAAGATATTGATACACTGAAGATGTGGCTACGTGAANTGAAGATGTTGCTACGTTGAAGATGTTGCTACGTTGAAGAGTTGCTGCGTTGAAGATATTGATACACTGAAGATGTGGCTACGTGAAAGATCTGCCTGTACTCAAGATCTTGCTAAATTGAAGACGTTGTTACGTTGAAAATGTTGCTACGTTGAAGATGTTGCTATGTGGAAGATGTGGCTAGGTTGAAGATGTTGCTACGTTGAAGATGTTGCTACGTTGAAGATGCTGCTACGTCGAAGCTGGTGCTACGTTGAAAACGCTGCTTCATTGAAGATGTTGCTACGTTGAAGACGTTGCTACGTTGAAGAGTTACTGCGTTGAAGCTTTTGATACATTGAAGATGTGGCTACGTGAAAGATCTGGCTGTGTTGAACATTTTGCTACATTGAAGACGTGGATACGTTGAAGTTGTTGCTACGTTGAAGATGTTGCTACGTTGAAGATGTTGCTACGTTGAAGCTGATGCTACATTGACAAGTTGCTTCGTTGAAGATTTTGATGCATTGAANTTGAAGATGTTGCTACGTTGAAGATGTTGCTACGTTGAAGCTGATGCTACATTGACAAGTTGCTTCGTTGAAGATTTTGATGCATTGAAGATGTGGCTAAGTGGAAGATCTGCCTGTGTTCAAGATCTGGCTACATTGAAAACGTTGTTACGTTGAACATGTTGCTACGTGGAAGATGTTGCTAGGTTGAAGATGTTGCTACGTTGAAGATGCTGCTACGTTGAAGATGTTGCTACGTTGAAGATGTTGCTACGTTGAAAACGCTGGTACGTTGAAGCTGTTGCTACGTTGAAGATGTTGCTACGTTGAACATGTTGCTATGTCGAANGGTACGTTGAAGCTGTTGCTACGTTGAAGATGTTGCTACGTTGAACATGTTGCTATGTCGAAACTGTTGCTACGTCGAAACTGTTGCTACGTTGACAGTTTTGCTACGTTGCAGATGTTGCTATGTTGTTACGTTGAAGTTGACAATGTTGCTAGGTTGAGGATGTTGCTACATTATCACCACCCCTTTAGTGGGGGGGCACCTACCCAAAATGTAATAGGCATTTTAAACGTGGTTTTAGGGGGGGGAGGTTCTAAATGTAATAAGGCAATTATCAGCATTTTTTACCTTAATAATGTAACGATTACATTTTAAGGTACCCCCCCCAATTTTGGGGAGTACCTTAAAATGTAACGGTTACATTTTCAAAAATGGGAAACAAAAAATGTAACAAATGCAAAAAAAAATGTAACATGATGACATAAAGGTCTTCAAATAGCTGCAGAATTGCATAGTCAAAAATGTAATCTGAAAGTTTGTAGGACCCCTATATGCAAGGAAACCTTCATATATTCTACATTTTTTTATCATTTCAACATGTAGTATAGCTGTAGTTGAAGTACATAATCTCTTGCATTTTCTTGGGAAATATTTGAATCTCAAAAAAATGTAATTTGATATGCGGAAGGTCATAAAAACATAAACCTGAGGTCCATAATTCCTTGCAAAAAGTCATCAAACAAAACAGCAAAAGATATACTAAACACATGTAGTCATCATATACCTGAGGTCCATAATTCCTTTTCAAAAGTGCCCAAACAAGACAGTAAAAGATATAATCAACACATGTAGCCATCATATACCTGAGGTCCCTATTTCCTTGTCAAAAAGGAAAACCAAGTCATACAAAAAAATGGAAAACCATGTCTGCAACTATCTGAACTCAAACGTACCTCAATTGTACCTCAAATGGACCTCAAATGTACCTTTACGTTTTGATATTTGNTGCAACTATCTGAACTCAAACGTACCTCAATTGTACCTCAAATGGACCTCAAATGTACCTTTACGTTTTGATATTTGGGGGTACATCAAGGTATTACCCATGAATCAATTGTACCTCAAATGGACATTACCTTCGGACAGTTTTGCGGACATTTGCAATTATGACCTTCCCCCCCCCCCCTCTCCGCCCCTGGGAAAGTAGGGGGGGCGACGCACGGAATCTACGGACAGTACTCTCCGAACCCCCCCCACTGCTAAAATGCAATCCGGCCAGAGCTAAGGGGTCGACCTAGGGGGGTCCTTCCGTTTCCCGTAAGACATTTTAAAAGGGGGGGGGAAGAGGGTCTGAGAAATTGCCCGTTACATTTCGGGCACGTCCCCCCCCCCAAATGGCCACTAAAGGGGTGGTGATGCTACATTGAGGATGTTACTACGTTGAAGATGTTGCTGCGTGGAAGATGTGGCTAGGTTGAAGATGTGACTACGTTGAAGATTGGAGATGTTGCTACGTTGAAGATGCTGCTAGGTTGACATCGCTGGTACGTTGAAGCTGTTGCTACGTTGAAGATGTTGCTGCTACGTTGAAGATGTTGCTACGTCGAAACTGCTGCTACGTGAAAGATGTGGCTACATTGAAGATTTCAGATGTTGTTACGTTGAAGATGTTGCTATGTCGAAGATGTTGTTGCGTTGAAGACGTTGCTACGTTGGAGATTTTGCTACGTTCAGGCCTGGGATACTACCTGGTGCANAAGATGTTGTTGCGTTGAAGACGTTGCTACGTTGGAGATTTTGCTACGTTCAGGCCTGGGATACTACCTGGTGCAAAAGACAGCCTAGAATATCGCAACTTTTTGGCAGCATTTTACATTCATAGAAAACCTGATCTTCAGTCTGTATCACCAACTCTCGGATTCCATCACTTGCTTCCTTGCTTGCAGAGAAGCCTTCCCCGGGCACCCGGGCACCCGGGCACACAGCCCATCCACGGGCACACGGGCACACGGGCACCCGGGCACGCCCAGCCAAAAGACTATACTCGGAGTTTAAATGGGGTCTAAATGGGATTTGACTAACCAAAAGGTGATCATACCTTCTGGAAACTAAACATAGCTATGCAAAATCACTATTTGAAACAGGCAAATCACTTGTGAATGGGCCATTTTCGGTTTATATCACCAGAAGATATGTGATATGGAAAATGCGGCGGTTGACCATCAAAAATAAGGATTTGACCAGAAATCATTAGGATTTTAGACCAGCAAACATTGTGGTTTGACCAGCAAGTCCACTTGATAAGTGGGTGTATGGCCAGCTAGTCTGTGGTGGATGCAGCCTGGTTGGGGCAGGGCGAAACACTGGCAGGCAGACTGAAACTGTTCGCAGTCGTTGTACATGAGGTACAGCTCCTTGTCACCCTGACAAGCATGCCACACTCAGCTGGAGGTTGATTTGGGTCATTCTGATTGCACTTCCACCACCTTGAAGTGAAAATTTAAAGTTGGATGTGTCCAAATTTGGGGTCAAAAATCACCAAGATACTGACAATATGTGTGGCAACCTCCCCAATATTCAACAGGCCCAGTCGAAGCCCCGGCCGCACTTTGGTTTGCCTTCTTGTAGACCGCGCGCTCGTTAATCTTAGCACGGAAACATCATTTGCCATCAATTGGGTGACGCTTCGATCAGCGTGGGAATCGCCTACTGCAACGAAGAATGGTG
Organism: Symbiodinium sp. clade C Y103; assembly: GCA_003297045.1. Classification (NCBI taxonomy): domain Eukaryota; class Dinophyceae; order Suessiales; family Symbiodiniaceae; genus Cladocopium; species Cladocopium sp. clade C. Next base: position 306,857 of record BGPT01000121.1, on the reverse strand, counting down.
GCACTGGCTCATCATTCGGGAGTATCATCCTAATGTTCAAACTAGTTATATTCGGTATATCCCAAATATTGAGAGTACGAATGGGAAATGGAAGCTAAAGTATACCACAATAATACAGCAACCCCCAAAAAGATAGGAAAAGAAGGTATGATTATATCATTTTGACCCTTACTTATTTGGTATGTATCATCGATACGCACCACCCAGCTGGGCTCCAAACTCGCTTTCCCTCCACGATGTCCCACAGGCCTCGATGCTCCAGGTGGCTTTGAGCATCCAATGATACTGTGGTTATTCTCTATAAACCATCAATGAAAGTAAATATGATATGAGTATCGTTCACTAACTATATGCGTATAAAGTAAACTACAATACCAAGATTAGCCATCGAACTTTGAGTACAAGGTTGTATAATATATCATGTTTCAGGCATGTATTGAGGTTTCCATCTCTGGATCCGTTTGTACAAGGATAGGATTTAGATGTATATATATATATATTTATTTAAGATTTTTTTTATTGGATGTGTCACTGCTTGATATATATATATATATACTATGAACATGTGCTTAAATATGTTATGATTATGCTTTATAAAAATATAGGAACCTATCACATACGGATACATGTGGTCACATAATAGTATACCCTCTGCTTATTTTACATAGCTGTGGAAAATCCATGAAAATACCATATCTACTACAAAAAAAAACATATTTATAGAATTGATGATTGATCATGATTTACCTTTACAAAAAATGGTGATTTTCCATAGCTACGTGAATAACTTAGGGGTACTCTACATCTGAGCCGGAGAGCCATTGAGCTGCTTCCCTCGTGGGCCACCAATGCCTGACACCTGGCGCCGTGGCGGTTGACTGGTGGCAGCAAGGGGATACAACTGTTGAAGTAGGGATTTCAAAAGTGATTACTGTAGCAACAATTGATAATAGCGGTATATGGCGATTTCACAATCCGGGCGCATTGTTCTAAGTAGTTCATTTTATTGTTAATTCCTTCCGGATGTTGATTGATTAACAATCAAAATGCAATGAAAAAAGGTGTTGAAGTAATTTCACCGAGGAAAAAAGGAAAAAAAAAGGATTTATATAATCAGAAAAATGACAATGGGAAATTGACAGGTAAAGATTGGGGATTCAAGCGACAAAATTGCGATTTCAGCCACAATGATGGGGGCTGATTCAACAAAAAAGTCGTGATAAAACAGAGAATAGTGGTGATAGAACCTCATGTTTAATGAAAATCTTATGGGTTTCAATCTTGGCAAACAAAACATCAAAAATCGATAAACTCCATGGAAACATCCACCTCCAATTTCGAGGCCAGGCTCGCACCCGCTGCGAAGGCTGGCGCCTCGGGCTGCAGGAGATCTGTGCGTCGACGTGAAGGCTGCCAGAACGTTGCCGGACATGCCTTTCCCAGAAAAACAGTGGTAGATACTGGTAGATTATGTACAGTAAATGGTTTTGAAACTGTTGTTGTCAGATAACGAATCAGCAAATCGTTCCATCTGTAGGTCCAAACCACTCCAAACCTATCACCCCACTTCTCGTTTGGCCCAGCGGCAGCTGCCAAGCTCACGGGAAGCGCAACCAAAGCTCCCAAAACACCTGACATTTTGGTTCAAACATCGAGTCCGTAAAAAGACACGACAATTCATGATTGCTATGGAAATGATGATCCCTTTAAGACTTTTATATAAACTTATATATATATATCCTAAACCATCCACAGAAAGTGGGGATTGTATTAATGATCAGGTTGGATAGCCAGAGGGTGATACACCCGCTTCGTTCTCCTGGTTTCCCCTCACTTGAGGTGGCTAATGTCGTTGCGCCGGCTCACGGCGGAGAATTCGATCCGAATTCAGCATGGGAATTGCGATGTGCAAAGCAATCCACGAGATGATGTCCTGATCCATATTGATTTCTTCCCACCATGTCCATTTTTCATCAGTGAGAGATCTTGCCTCTTCGGGAGCTGGGTTGATGCTCAGGCACAGGTGCCACCACGAAGCTTCTAGAAGCCTAGGAACTTTGGACATGATGCTATCAGCTATACTTTCAGGGTGCTTCAATGGGCGCCCAAGAAGCAACAAGAATGGGTCGATGCATTGATCAAAATGGGGGATAAGCCATGGTAAAGCAGGAAATAGAACTAGGGCATATGAAAACAATATTGAGCAAGCAGCAAGCGGTTCGAGAAGTTGCATGGATATCAATCCCCAAATTGCAAGTGGGGAAACCGTTCTTGCCCTCTGGGCTCCAAATTTTGAGACATCAACAGTTCAAAGCCAGGTGTTTCAAGACAAACTAGCTTACAATCCCTCCCAAAGTCGTACTTCCAAAATGAACTAAACACACAAAAGCATATAAAAAAGCTAAGGAAATTACCCCTTGGATTCTTTCACAAACTCACTGGGGGGCGTCACGACGGCAGCGAAGATGGCCAGCGCCAGCAGGCCCAGTCCACTTCGGCGGCCCACCTCAGCCGAGGATCCTCCAACCAGTTTGGAGCATAAGTGAACATGATGGTTAAATCGGCTAAATTTGATCAGGTTTTCAGTCCAAGGCATGTTGGCAATTTAACCTGATTGAACCTTGGCATAACATAATTGAACCTCGGCCACGATCCCCAACTTCAGGACATAAAGATCCATAAAGATCGGTAGAGTAGATCTGCATCCCTCGCTGCAGCATGCACATGCATTTTGTTCGCGCCACACTCGCGGGTCGGCTTGTAGTGCCCTCCACTGCCTCAGCAAGAACTTGCTCAGCCTCCAGTGGAAGACACGGAACTCTACCAGATGTTTTTTTCAGTTGTATCCCCGCATTTTATTGGATACATAATGCAACATGTTGTTAAATCAAATCCTAGTCCTATCCCATGTTGGGGTCTCAAATGGGGGTCCCCAAGGTTCAAGAAAGCGGCAAACCTGGTAGTTGAAGACAGCTGAAGGGACCAAACACGGATCGAACCTGTTCGAGAGCTTGAAATACAGTCCCACTGAAATAAATTGAAATAACACAAAGGATGTGGAGATATGGACTGTCAAGGGCCTTGTGGATATCTGTGGGGAACATTCCTTTTCATTACAACCATGATTACACGCAAACGTACAGGCATTTGAAGAGGCACAAGAACTTAGGTTGATTTGATCCTGGACAGCGCGCAATCACAATCCAAACGCGGCCTGCGGACCGCGGCCTTCGTGTCCGTCCACGTTGAGGCTCTGGAGTTCCGGGAAGACGCACCTTGTTTGGTGTGGACCAAAGGCGCTCCCAGAGCTGCTCTGCGCAAAGGAATCCACTATGGTAGCTGAAAGGGAACAAACCTACCCTTGAATTGGGGGCTTCCTAGCAACAGTAGAGTTTATGAACCGTGGGTTGACGTTACACATCAGTTCGCACAAGTTGCCCAGACCCACCCCTGCCAGTTATTTCCGAAAAGCAAAGGTTGGCAGGTCCCGAACGCCTCACAAGCCCTTCAGTCAGCTGTTTCACTTGTTTGATCTAACATAAGGGAAACATGATATTCAAATTTAATAGAAACCATCTTCTTCCCACAGTTTTTGCAATTACCCATCAATATCATCAGTGTTACTATGCAATTTTCCATATATTTTTTCCCTTCACAGCTCTAGGACTGGGGGGGACCCAAGGCACAGGTCACAGGAAGCTCCTCCCGACAGCATCTCTGCGGCGGCCCAAGGCAGCGCTGTGCCAGCTGACCTCCGGAAACAGCCCAGGGACCCAGGTTTCCATCGGGAGTTCAATAAAAACCCGGGAAATTCACATGATCTAACCAACCAAAAATGGCGATTTACCCTTCCATAGTTAAAGAACTATTGGTTGGAATCAAGTTCCAAAAACAGACGGGCAAAGGAAAGCAACTGTCCGAAGTTTGGCCAGTTTTGCAGGATTCCATGTCCATGTGGTGAATTTCAGGAAGGTATGTTTGAAAATAATGCGCTGTAGAAAATGTGAAACAATATGTTCCTAACATTTTCTCCAACAAATATGTTCCCTAACATGTCTTAATATGTAAAATCTATCTTTGAAAGCCCAACATCAGCTAAGCCGCTCCCAGGCCCAGCAAGGACTCCAGAGAGGCTTTCCTTAGCGTCAACAGCCACGTAAATATCCCATGACTTCAGGAGGCATTGGGATGATCCAGGTGAAATGGTTGGCGCAAACTCCCAAATAATCCAAATAGATGAAGCAATGGCAAGAAATGGCAAGGAGCATCCCATCATTGCTTGAACTGTTTTCGTGGAGACGTGTTTGTGCCGAAGAATGTCCCACTGCTATGCATTTGTTTGATCGTGTTTGGGGGTAGTACCATCCTGAAAATCCGGTTCCTTTACACTACAGGTCTTGGTGGGCCAATCAATCCCTCATCCCCCGCAATAATGTCATCGGATCGACCCACACATTCAAATTAAACAGGATTGGCGCAGAAACCGGCTTCCACCGTTTAAGGGTGTTTCCTACAATCGTGGTATTTTCTCAAACTTGCAATTTTTAAGGGGAAACCGATGGTTTCAAGGTCCCCCATGTTTAAGAAACCATATTTACATTGGTTGGTTGGAGGGATTCCCGTAAAACCAACAATTCGTTTGACCATCCCCCGATTAATAGATACTCATCAATCACCAACATCAACCAACCATCATTTATCAATGATACGCCCATCTTCTACTGGTTAAATGCCATATTTTACGGGTTTGATCCCCGTTCACAATCAATCAACTAGAGGGCCATATTGCCGTGGAGGACCCAGCTCCCTGCCGGGAGAATCTTCCAAGCTACGCCTTGGGAGCCACTCTTAACGCTGAGCCTCAATGGGCTCAATGGGTCAGGTCCCTATGGGTTTTCCTCCAAATCAACTTCTGGGAAAGGCAGGCGCGTTTGATGAATGACTTCTGTGATCTGAGTCGTACATCTAATCATCACATCACAACTATCATCCATCAAACTACAGCAACTACCGTAATGACTGCAGAGATCATCCACTTGCTGTTGGTGATGTTGGTGACGTTGATCAAATGGAGCTCCAATTTGTGGCGGCTGTAGCCCCTGAAGCTAGCAAGGATTTGGTATCTTCAAGCCAATCAACTCCGTTATCGCCATTATAATCCCGATGAATTCAGTTTTTGCAACGATATAACTCATTGAACTAGCACTGTAGGAAAAACCGTGTGACATTCCTCAATCCACTCTTGCTCAAGTGGGATCATCCAACTTTTTGAATCAACCAAATAAGCGAGATTTTGGATAAAATTGGGACATCTATGATCACCTATGCTTTATAGGGCTATTTCACCCCACTTTCACTGACGAAGGTCCAGCCTTTGGCCGACACAGAGGCGCTCAAGGAGGCAAGCGCTGCCTGGTCCATGCAGTGCTTCAACTTCTCGCAGAGTGGGTCATCGGAAAGGCCTCCGTTGAAAGCGGGGATTAGACATGAATTACAGGTTGGATGCCAACATTAGGGGTCATCAACCTCCAAAAAATGGAGGAAATACCATAGGTGGTATATGACGGCATTTCATTGACAGAATGATATTACGATGACTGATGGTATTTCCTGGCGTGTCATAGTATAATCATGATAACCATGGTGATAATCCCCATTGGTTGAGATAGAGGCCCCTATAATCATGGCCTGTTGCATCGCAAATAAGCTTGACTCTAAAGACGGTAAAAAGTGTAGTGGGCTAGGTTGGGTGGGGATGAGTCTAAACGACAAGAGCCAACCGACTTCGCAAGAAAACACGTCTCATAATGACATGGCTGGTCTAAGAGCCCAAAAAGGAAATAGAAACCAAGATAAGCAAGCATGGAAATCTACCTCCCAAACAATGCATTGCCACAAAAGAACGACCAATCCATTTGTGGTTTCTACAACGGTTCACAAAATCAAGCCCCTGTTGCACAGCTCAAGCCACTCTGGTCCAATCATCTCAACCCAACATCCAGTGCTTCCAAGGTTCATTTGGTGGCCTCGAGCTTGTAGACCTCCATCGGGGTCATAGCATGACCACGTGGTAGGTCTTCCGGCCTCAGTCATGTTTGACAAAGAGGGATCCCATGGATTCCACAATCTTCAGCCAATTTTTTGTTACATTCTCCTGAGTTTAATGGGTCCGTGTATGGGAGAACATCGATTGTTCCATGGTTGTTTTCAGTATCAAAATGCAATTTTAGGGGTGCCCAGGTAGGACCGCTATCTGTAAAAAAGTGTCAATCTTGATTTGCAAAGCATTTTGAACCCCTGGCCTGTACGATTGGGGTGTTGTCATTTTGGGTGAATCATCATTCTCCGGGGTAAGCTCCCTAATCAATTGTTTCTGATACCAGAGTTGACACTATTGTTCGATCACGTTTGATATGAGGTTGTTTCAAGGTTTAGGAACTCCAAAACCTCCATAGTTTATCATCGATATTCCCCATTCAAAAGCATCAAAACCACCATTGTGAAGTGTTTTCCCCGACAGACCCGTGACCGCCTGAGGTCTCCACCCGGGCTCCGCCAAGGATGTGAAGTGCCCGCGCCAGAAAGCCATGGCGGTTCCATGGCGCGAAGGATGAGCCCGGGTGAACCATCAGAAATGAGGAGTTGACTTGAGTTTACCCTATCAAATTACCTATTAAAATACCCATCTGATAAACTATGATATGATTTATCTACCAGAATTGGTGCTTCAAATAGCAGCCAAAAAAAAAAAACACGTGCTCTACACAAATCAACGAAGAACGGTGATAGTCTGACCAAATTTTGGCTGGTGGTATTTGATGGGGTTATAGTTTGTAAACCTAAATTTGTTCCCATAGGGATTTCGGATTGGAGTTGATTGGCCACTTAGCAGTAGAAGGGGACATTGCTGGAAGGAGCTGACCATACCCCACCACCAACAGAAAGGAAAACCACAGGATTGCGAATAATAATGCGAGAGTGGATATAGTCGGTATATATGGACTGATGCGTGGGTACCCCTAAAAGGTGTTTCTGGTGCAAGCGGCTGCAGTCGACCAACTTCACCTTTGCGCACCTTTGAAGCAACGGTTTCAACCCATCTTCTTTGCATTCTGTCTCCATCTTCTAAAAGAAAAGTGTGGAATCAAGAGTCAGAATGGCACAGCAGAAAACCATCCCAAACAAGCATCTAGATGGATCTAGTCACATTTGGATGCCATATGATGCCATAGAAGCACCGCAAGTTCCAGACTAGGCACCCGCACCCTCGCTGACCTCAGAGGTACCGTTTTTTCATCCCAGGAGACTAGGAGACCTCCCTCGGCATTTGGGTCTTATTGTTGGGTGTTGACTGTGGCTTCCATTAAAAGTCGACGAACAACCGGTCATAACATGCTTATGGATGTGATAACGAGGATAACTAGTCTTAGCCAACGATTCTCACTATCTTCCATTGCGATAACGTAACTAAGAGGCGTTCCAAGCTGGTCAAAATCTGCACTTGCCATGCACTCCGCGGTCAAGGTCCCAGCGTTGGTGACTTCATGTGCCTTTGGACCTGGGAAAGGTGGCAACGAGTGCAGATCACGTAGGGGCCGTGTCCCCAAGTAGTGGTTGGTCAACATAGGGGAGCTCCCACAAAAGATAAGAAATGCCCATCACCATCCAGGTAGTACTGTATTAGTAAGACAAATGTAGAAATAAATCAAAATCAGTTGTAATGAACAATGATTCTTGCAGCTGTTGGCTGCTCATCTTTCCCCTCTAACGAGCCCTCTGGTCAAGCATCTGTTACCGGATGTTGCTGATAATGAGGAAATCTGCACCCACCCTTCCCTGTACCCTGACTCCGGATTTTTCAGCAAGCTCTCTCATTGGCTCCACTCAAATGGGGGCGAGCAGCATAACTGTCCTTGTGGGGTTCGTGGAAAAAGACTACATTTCCCGAAATCTTGAACGTTTCGTTCTCCAATCAATCTGATCTCTGCCAGGGTCCACCTGCGGAAAAATCTGCAGCACGTTAGGGGCCAAGCCGCAAGCCACGCTTGCAGCTACCACACCTGGAGTGGCCAGAGCTCCCATCACCACTGCCGAGCGCACCCTTGCTTGTCCCAGCGACATGACTGCCGGCATGGCCCCCTGCGTGGCCATGACCGCACCACCCAACGCACCACTGAAAAACCCCGCAGCGCCAAACGACAGCAGGGCCCAGAAGGCCGGAACCATCATGGCTGCCAGCACTGAAAATGACACAACTGGCGCCAGCACCATCGACCCCTCCGTTGCACCCAGGATGGCCCCTGAAGCATTGGCCGCCAGCCACCACCACAGGTGCCAGGCGGCCGCTAGCCCCACTCGAGCACCGAGGGCAGCACTGCCCACGGCACTCCCAAGGCCCTGTGGCGCCACTGCCAAGGCGTTGAAGTCGCGCAGCCGCCGCGGCGCCGTACTGCTGAGCACTGCAGCACAGGCACCCAGGGCGGATCCAGGCAGAGCAGTGGAAAAGCCCAGCTGCACGGATGGAAACGACTGGAACCTGGGCGCGTCAAGTCAGGTTGGGAAATGTAGAACGAGAGATGTTCAGTGCAAATCTGCTGAGTTTTGGAACGCCATGAGAATTACAGTTGTTAGTCAAGAAATGCACTGAGCAGGATGAAGCCGCACTGCCAGCATAGACTCAGTGGGATTCAGCCTTTGGTAGCACTTCAACTCCTATGTTGTCACCGAAAGCTCCGACCTCCTCCGGATTCTTGGTGATGGTCTATGCCCAAGAAATGTTGAACTCCGAAATATGTGTTTCCTAAATGCGGGTACCCCCAAATCATCCATTTTAATTCCTAGCACTTTCCATCATAAACCATCCATTTTGGGGTATCCCCATTTTAGTAAACCTTCCTATGGAATCAAGCAACTGCACAAAATGCACCACCTCATCCAACATCAATGAGAACCACAGCCCAGCGCATGCTCCGCCCGTGCATGACACAAGAAGCAATCGCCGCAGCCCAGTGCCACATGCTTTGGGGCATGACATGGCGCGGTGACCAGGGCATGAACTGACAATGAACAGCTTTCAGCAGCCTTGCTGGCCAGGTTCAAATACAAAGCCGGGGCTGAGTTTCAATACTTTTGTTCAAAGCTCATGCAGCCAAAAAAAATGTGTTTTTGCGCAGCTCTGACAGATCTACTTCTAGAAGCAATGATGTTGAGTGGGCATGTAGCGTGTGCAATTTTGATGTGAAGTCTTGCAGCAGGATACCCAAAGAGTCATGTCTGTGCCTTTGTGATGAAGTGGTCATGCAATCCCTGCCCAGAAGCAGGCTGAATGACATCTGAAAAATGTTCACCACGTTTAAGTACCAATATCAGCACGGGATTCATCAACCCTGGGAAGTTTCATTTGTGCGACGCATTTCAAGAGGGACTGATTACTTTTGGGCAGGGTTTGTGAGGAAGTTTCCTCCAAATCTGGGTGAGCAAGTTTCCTCCAAATTCCCCGGGAAGTCTCCTCAAAAACCACTTGGATGTTCAAATCTTCTCTGCAAATTCCCCAGGAAATTTCCTCAATTCTTGCCAAAGCTGAGGCCGGTGCGACCTGCTGGCCCACCCGCACGCTTTTGCGGAGCAAAGAAGGATTGGGCCAAATCTGAGGATCGTCCCCTGGGTTTCATCGCAACTCATTGAAGGTAGTTGTTATTATGCTGACGTTTGTGAATCCAAAAAAAAGTGGGGACCTTAATGTAAAGTATGCATGTGTATATAGATGTATGTTGTTATAAATATAATTACAGAGAGAGAGAGAGAAACAGCAAAGTTGACAAAATTCATACATATATTTACATATATCCATAAATTGTAGATATTATCTCAAAAAAGTAAAGTAAAAGTAAAAATAGAAAAGACTCACCATCGAGTGGAAGCTCAGCTATGTAACCCTTCAAAGTTTCATGGCCTGAAGGCCTGAATCTCAAATTGCAGCTCTCAAATCCATGCTGGTTTGTCCCATTCAAGATTTCAGGGCCTTCTAGGGATGTCTTGTCTGGGATGTGTTTTTTTTTTGCTGAGATTTCAAACCGCATCACCTCCCTACGCCATGGCCATGGCCCATCCAAATCTCCACTTCTTTTGCACTTCGTCAGCTGTAGATCCCAGGCTTCACCCCGGATCAAGTGGCAGTTGTGGCTGGGCCTAGGCCAGGTTGGAAGCACCAGGATTTTGGAATGGGACAGATGAACTCAGTGACGAACTCCTTGAAGTTTTACAGATTTGGAACTTCCAACCTCCGAACCCTTCTGAGATGCACTCTGATCGCACCCTTCTTGGAAAGATTGAACGGAAATCACACGGGGGTTCGATGTCATTCTGGCAAGCAAATCCACCAAGCGTTGAATGACACATCCAGCGAAACATTGAGGATAAATGTGATGAAAATGATCCTGAAGATCCTAAAAAAATGAGTAAGTCAACAAATCCAAAAAAAACAAGATCGAATCCCAACAAAGTTCGTATTGAAAATGAATTTGGTATCAGATATGTCCATGTTTGGGTTCCATGTTCCGTTTTTTTGGGGGATGCATTGGCCATTCCCAGTCTCTTGGTTTTTGAAGCCTCCCTCGGCCTGCCAGCTGCTGGATGTCCCCTGGATGGTGGGCCATCCCAGGAGGTTCCAACTGGAGCACTGCGAACTTACGTTCATTGCTATTCTTATCCTAGTATCATTTTCTAGTATAACAAAGATGTGTCTGTATATCTCTATATATATATATATCTCTGTACGTGTGTATTATTTATCTATGTAACTAAAATGATGCATTCAAGAAAAAAATGTAATATCCAGCATGTGTCATATTTCACTGCCTCTGTAGAATGCTTACGAATCACAAGCAAGATGTGGAAAGCCACCAATATTTGCAAGCACCAGTCCGCATGGCAGCAGTGCGAGGTGGCCAGGTTGGTAAGCCAAGGCATGCAGAGCTGGCAGTGGAAGTGGCAGGGTCAATGATCGCTTGCTGCTTGGTTTGGTGTCATGCATGTTCACAACTTTGAGCCATGCTAAGGAAATTTGCTAGCTATTAAGTGCCAACCAAGACCGAAACAGGTGCAAAACACAGATAGTGTTTGCTGAGGGGTTTGCTGGGATGTCTGGGGAAGGGATGTTGGCTATGAAATCTGCCAACCCGCAGACTGCGCAAAGCTCAAATCCTCAACCGCATTTCCATTGTTTCTAATTCTACTTGCTGATTCAAGGACTGAAATTCAGTCACCGCCTGCATACCCTCCAAACCTGCGGCCTTTTTTCTTGCGACAAGCCCTGCCAAATATCTCCAGATATCCCACAAGTCACTGTATGCTGAAGCTACTTTGGTCAGCTTACATGATTGCCATGGCCACTAGTCATCCTAGTCATCGCTTCATGGCTGGCAGACGAGGTCTCGCCGCAGCCGGCAGGCCCTGTCTGGGTGGATTGTCAAAGACCGCGGGACACCCCTCAACACCGCACAGGGCAGCGTGGTGGACGCAGACACCAACGGTGCATCCGCTTTCATGTCGGCGCCGCCCATCTGCAAACGGACATACCGTGGACGCACCATGTCAATTGGATTGATCTGAGGTCAGAAAATGGTATTGCCAACATCTCCCTCCTGATTGTCAACATTCAATGCCGTGCCAACGGTATGAACTGTCACTTCTGTGCAACAGAGTGTCAGCGAGCCACAGGTGGATACTGGATACGACAAGTCGAGTTGGTAGAAGCATGCCTTGCTGGTGAAAGGTGGTCTACACACTAGCCTCATTTAAAATGTGAACATATTATCACCGGGTACTTCTTCCAAAAGGCACGGCAACCATCCACCCCATAGATGCTCATCTGGCCCCGGGGCGCAAACTTCTGCGCACTGCAGTGAGAAGTGTACCATGCCTAAGCGGTCAAAGTTGACTTCCTGCAAGCCTGATGCTGTTGACCGATATGGGATAATCCGCTGCAGGGTGCTGCCTTGATGGTGCACTAGATGCCCAATAATCTAATCTCAAGATAGCCTTGTTAGAGGTGGGGTTTTCTTGGGACCAAATCATCCAGCATATCCAACATCATAATTTTCAATATAATAGAGAAAGCCGAGTTTTTTTTGAGCGACCCAGGCTCTAGAAAGCAAGAAGGGCAGCTTCCAACAAAAGTGATTGAAGTCATCCAGTGTGACTTTGGCATGACCGAAGCACAACCGAAGTAGGAACGTTCTGGGCGGTTGGGGGGGGGGTCATAATCTGACAGGTAGTTTCAGACCACTACAATAAACAAATTCAACTGGAATTATGAACCCCACGTTAAAGAGGAAAGTACATATTGTACGAAACCACCAGCAAACTGTTTCTTGATCAAAGACTCTATGCTCCCCCTCTTTGTCAAGGACAATCAACAACAAAGATCCTCATGCCAGGGGCGTCCACAATGCAGTTCTCACGATGGGACCGGCACATCCCCCGGCATTTTTCTGGCAAGAAGATGGCAAAATTACAGAGATGGCAGTATCCAAGACTGCGGCCTGCAGCTGCAGGAAACCAGGACTGCAATGCCAAAGGGGAACAAATGGCTCTCAACTCTGGAGTCACTCTAGAAAAGACTCAGCCCCTAAGATGTAGATTGCCTGAATATCTTGAACATCTCTCTCCATCGCTATCTGATCTCGGAGTCCGGTGGCAGAAGCGAGCAAGTGGTTGCTGATTTCGGGAACCACGGGTCAAAACATGCAAATATTAAAACACAAGCAGAACTAGGTGGTTTGAAGAACAGCTGTGCGAATTATCAGTCATACTCTCTACGTGCTGCAATTAATTATCTTGAACATCTACTGCACCACTTTTTTCGAAGCTATTTGTATATTCAAGTGTCACTCCTTCGATTTCTGGAAGTCAAGCGGATGTCCCACTGGACAAGACGAATCAGTTCCTATTACTCACCATCCGCTGACAAATCCTCCGACAAACATCCCGTCGGCAACTACCGTGCCCCGGGCAGGAGGCTGGCTGTGCACCGCAGCATGATTGATGGACCGGCAGGCTGGGTATCAAAAAACACCCTCTCAAAAGCGAGGCTGACGGCCTCGTGCCCTGAGAGCATTCACTCAAATCACGATCTTAGCCGCTTGCAGGCTCGGGCTAGAGCTTTTCTTGCTATGGCTGGCTTGACTTTGGAAACCCAACACTATGCTGTGTAGATTAGACACCTAGAACCATGGCAACCCAAGTTTGTCCAACGCACTGAAAGGAATGGCATCTCAACGTTTTCTCTGTAAATGCGCTTCCGCCCTGTCTTCCAGTGTGGCTACAAGAACTTGCTGCGGATGCTGCGTATCTGTGCGTTATTGGGCTGGAGAGTAAAAAAGGACTCACTTGGCAACTATGCTGGCGCCGAAACCAGCCCTAAAAGATCTTCCGCTACCATCGCAGGCAGGTTGGAGCAAGAGCTTCTTAGGTGCCTGATTTGCAATGCTCCGCACACCACCCACCATACACTAGCCATCACGTCGTCGCAACTGATGCTCGACTCGTCAGCTATGGCGAGCTTCATGCCTTGTGTTGCGCCTCTGCTTGTCTTGAAACACGTCGGCCCCTGTCAGCTCACGTCAGACTCGAGCGTGGAAGTCTGTTCAGAACAACAAGTGATGTCCATCACCCAGTGATGGCTGGCCCACACCTCCCAGGACGCAAGTGATCAAAGGAAAATCAAACATGCATCACGCTTGGTTTCAGGGCTGGTCCAAGGTCAAAGGGAGACCCCCCATTGATAGATGATTTTCCCATTAAAACTTGCATTTATAGGGGAGTGTTCATTGCAAGGTTTGATTTTGAAGGTATTCGCTGCGAAAAAAAAAAATCTTATGATTCTGTACTTGGTGGCAGATCATCCCAATTTTCGCCCACTTGTCACATCGTTGAAGATCTCGCCTGCCATTTCAAAAAGCTGAAGGGCACAACGTGGCGTCAAAAGTGGGGAGCTAAGATTGCTCCGCTTCTTCTCGCCCACTGCTATTTGTTTTCAAAGGGTTCCGCTTTTGCTAGACCGCCTCAACTCATCTCAAATCCTGAACGCACTTCAGACGCCAATTCTTGGAATCTGGTTCAGTGGAGTTTATCCCTGTCCAACAGTTTGGATGCGTCAAAAGAGTTTCAGGGTAGGTGCTCAGCGCTGCACCAATGCTTCAACAAACCGAAAGCCTGGCGATTGCAACACCTGCACCATCCTTTGTCTATACCTTCGCTTGGTGACGTTGGCATCGTCACAGCCCTTTGATACTGTTCCCTAATTACCGCTATATAATTACCTATGTGGGGAGATGAAATCAGGTTTGGGGCTAGCTTCAACTGGTGGTAGCTGCACGAGATGCATCATGCTCTTCAATACTATATGGTCAAAACTTGAAGGACCATTCAGCTCGGGACAAAAGATTGCGAGGGATGGCAGAATGCAGTGCTGAAGAGGATTACAACATTTGATTGCCACGCAAAAAACCTTCAAAACGATGCTGCAGGGGTGCAGTCACTACTTACCGATTCAGGGTTCAATCCCAATCCTTGAATCCTGTGGTGAAAAACTCTCCTTCTGAAATCACAGAAAAAAAAACTATTCAATTGTTCTCGAAGTTCGACATCAGGGATTTGCTGAGTTGCTTACATCTTTTGATCCAGGGCCCAGCAATGTTTATTCAAGTGGAGGTCATCAAGGCCATGACTTCATTTTCTTGCAAAAAGAGGCAAGGATGAACGTCATTAAAGGAAGAATGTCAAAGAGGCCAGCAGAGGTTGCTAGTCTAATTTCCTTCTTCTTCCCTCCATCTCTCGTGACGCCAATTTTTTCTTTCGACAAACATCGACAAACATTGACAGGACACATAAGAAGACACATAAGAAGACACTTTTCCGTTGTTCTGGGGGAGGAGGCACAGTCTGCTCAAGCGATCCCAACCCCTGCAGGGAAGATCTCCTGACATCACAGATCCAGGAGGAAGCCTTTTCGGCTCCAAACAGGTTCTATCATTTCATCTGGATTGCACTCGTTTCCTTGGCATCTGTGGCTGCTCTTCCTTTAACTGCTTCGAAAAATGGAGACGTGCCGACACCTTCGGAACCGGGGGCAAGGCCATGGTGGCACTCTTTGAAATGTCAGCTGCATGTGATCCAGCTGCGGCACACGCATGTCAAAAGCTGGGGGTACTCGCAATGATAGTGTCAAGAAGGGTGCCTGGCAGATTCTCTATATGATGCGCAACTGTATTCATGTATGCACAGTTTTTGGGATCCTGGTACCCGCCTTTCAAAGACCAACCAGTTAACCCCACCAGTCAATGCCCTAGTCGGAAAAGACGCGACCCAAACTCCGCGCGGTCACGACAACACAATGCCCACACCCTGCAGGTGCAGGACGGGTGGGACTTGGGTGATGAAGAATACTCTGTTGATCGAACTTCATCGTCCGAGATTTTCCACTTCGGCAGAGTCAGGAAGAGGGATCTGTCTTGCACAGAATACCGAGCATGCAAGACAATGTCCCAGGGAACTCTGCTCGAGTGAAGGTCATCAGGGGGAGCTTCTCAGGCACAATCAAAGAATGCAAACAAAGCTGAGATGCTAGTCTCCTTCTATGCTCCTCCACCCAAGAGAAAATGATCTTATGTCTTGCGCACAATGCACGTTCAAAGTGCACACTTTCTTCTGTTCTAGGACCTGCGCATCGCGTAACCCGGCAATGTTTGACCGACAACTAGATCACTCAAGGAGGCTGTCTCAAGAAAGTCAAGCATGCGTCGTCCAAACAAATGCCGAAGCTCTGTGCTAGAGGTAGAAGCTAAGATTGCTGGGTGTTCAATACTTCATGGATATCCATAGATTTACCCATGCAGTTCCCACTACCCTGCATCGAAGTTTTGCGGGGACCACTTGGGTTTCGAAGCCATCGAGCCATACCTTTCGCTTCAACCGGTGACGTGGGAGAGCGTGCGCTTAAGGCGTACCCGGGGAACTACACCCTGTTCAGGGCAATTCAAGATCTTAGTAGAATTATCTGCGGGTTGCCCGCACGCATCCAAACACGTCTAGGCATTCTTCCAATGGGTTTCAGGGAAGTCTTGCAGGCGTCCAACATATTTGGATTCTTGCAAGACCTTGGTTTCATTCCATGTCTATTGGCTTCAAGACTGATGCCTTAGGCCTGTTGAGGCAGGGACCCGCAATGGTGGCAACCCTCCATGCCATGGAGTTAACTTGGCAATGGGAAAACACAAATTTCTGTCCACTGACAGGTGATTGTCTCACGGCCATTCCCAGTGTCAAGTTTGTTTACTGGATGTTATCGTTCAATTAGATTATGGGGGTCCATGCTAAAGCCCAGCAAAGCAGGTGAGCAGAGGCAACCACCCCGCGGATTGGGCGGTATGAAGATGTGGATAAAACCAATGAGAAGACTGACATTGACGAGTTATTCTTGTCTTTACATCCAAAAAGTTATTTGCCTTGCTTGGGTTGAAGATTTGTTCCAAAACACTTCCGTGAGCTCTACTACCTCCAGTGCAGGAATCCCTGGTGGCTCGGTGGCGAAACAGGTCGCACAAGCCTTCGGCAAGTTTTTGCATCATTGATCTACCCTGGCTTTGGCAAGCCTGTGTTTGCCGGAAATGTGCAGTGCAAGTAAGTGTTCATCTACACTGCCTAGTCTAATGGCTGGGAGTGAAGGTGAGTGGCAAACAAACGACCAACCCGCCCTCACAGCTGTTCTCGTTTTCGCGACAAAAGTTGGAGTTCCCCCTTGTCCAAATCTCTCCATTTTTGGGCAGCACAAAGCTGGGCGCCAGCCTTTGGTAGCACTGTGTGTCACTGAGAAGGGCTATGAGCAGCTATGTCAATAGTTATCCAAGTTATCTGAAGAGTTCCATTAGATCGAGTTCCTGTTCACACATAGCTGCACCCGACAGCTTTGAATTGCTTAATCGCTAGTGTTCACCTGCCCAGAGCAAGCAAACCTGTAGCCGTAGCCTCTTGCGCTGCAGGCAGTTGGTCAGAATGTAGGTCCATTTCACCCAACCTTTGCTCAACTACTGTGATGCCAGCTGCATCATCTCACAGGTGATGATCAGCTACCTCAGACCATTGCAGGAAACTAGAAACCACCTTTTTGTGAATCAACAACACTTGCGGGTCCCAGGAGGAGAGCGCCGCATCAATGCTACCCAACATTTCAGATTTTTCAGTGTCTGCGCAACTACTGGACAGCAGGATCATCAGCACCATCCCAAAATCCCCAAGTCAGCGCAGACAGAATCCCCAAATGGAAAATTGTGGCCCCGTGGCTTTCGTGGAGGCCCCTGAGACTTGCACTCTTGGCGGTCAATGGGCGCTCCAAATAGGCACCCTTGCTATGCCTGAAGCATCGAAGCGAGTCAGGTGGACTTTGCGCGCATGTTTTTACAAATCTGGAGCTGCGAAACGATTTGCTGATTGACACAGGTATTGCAAGTGATTAAAAGTTGCGTGCACTATGCCGCCTGGAACACACCATCTCAAACAAAGAACCGATTTTAGAGAAATATAACAGGCATTGCACAAGCATTGATGTCATCCTGTCCATGCAGCGGAGATGACATCGTCGCAAGCAAGCACTTAAAAAATGGACGTAGTTTCTCAATATATAAATTGCCTTGAAAAATTGAAGAATTCCACCCAGTGTTTTGAGATTGGCCAAAGGTGATGAGCACCGATGTCAGGGATTTTTTTAAACAAGAAATGCCAAAAGAAAACGTTGAGACAAGTGGAACGGTCAACTAGAAATTGTCGTCAGCTGCTGGAATGGTGGCCCCCAAACAGCCACTCGACGAAAATTGGAAAAACATCTCAAATCAAATTACCAAAACACCGAATTCATCCCGCCATGACACGTGCACCAGCAATTCATATGGTTATGACGACATGCTATGACACGATCACCACATGCAAATGCAACGTTAAATTGACAGCATGGTCATATTCTGGTCATCCAAACGCATCAACATATGAAAATTCATTGGTTAAGTTGACAGTTCATATGGTCATCACACATTATGTGATCATCAATTGGCTCTCCATGATCGCCCTATCCTGTGTCAAGCCGCCTCATCAGGATTGCGCCTGGAAACTGACGTGAGTTCGTGGCCCTTGCCACAACGCATGGATGCGAAACTCTGCTGATGTTGGTGCGAAACTGCATACATTCCTCCCGAAAATGAATGAAGGATAACCCTCGGTACTTTTCAATCCTTGATCAAAAATGTCAACTGAAAACAAACATTTGAAAGCACCAAACACGTTGCTGCTGCCATAGTATCGTTCAACGTCCACTCAAATTGGAAAGAAACTGGACGCGGTTTCCCCACCAAAAATATGTGAAAAACAAACGAGATCCACCCAATGCCTTGAGACTGGCCAGAAGTCACGAGCACGAATGCCAGAAAAAAATGAACGGATGTCGATATGGTTAAGCTCTCAAATCCTTTAGTTGTGGTGCCCTATGACATTCGTACGTGTTTTATGTGTTTTCCGCGATCCCCATGGCCTGCGAGTCGTCCGACCAAGTTGTGCCCTCAGACGTGACACGACCACCAAACAAAAAAACAAATGTTAAAGGCGTAACGATCAAGTTCTTGAAAAACAAATATATAAATTGATCATCAATTCACATTCATCTGACCATGAACTGATTTTCCCACCAGTGCTGACTCGCATCTGGAGGCGCCCCACGTTTGTCACTGATGAACTGATGGTCATGGCGACGGCGCAGGAGAGCTCCGTATGCTGTGGCGTGGCGGCGCCACCCAAGAAGATGCGTCAATGAAAGTGCCAACCATATGTACCGTACAAATATCATTACACTGTTCCCAATCAGAAGGAAAATCGGAAAACAACAGACCTTTGAAAGCACCGACCACACTGTTCCTAAAGATTCATCATCACCTTCAAGGCCCTATAAAAAATCTAATCTCAAAATCGCAGCCATTCCAGGTGGCCAGGGCAATAGCCAGACAGCAAAGCTGACATTTCGAATTGAGTTCACAATAATTAAGCGGCATGAAACGCATTTGCGTCAAACAAACATAAACAATCGAGGCAACCAAACATACGCCCACCGTCCCCCACTGCCAAAAACACGATCCGAATACCACAATTGTGCATGCCATGCATGCAAAGCACTCTGGGTTGATGTGGCCGTAAATCGAATGAACCAATCAGGAAGCAAATGTTGGCAGTGGATGCTTGCAACGGAGCCTTGGGTGACGGAATACGTATGCTAGAAATCCTTCGCGGAAAACGGGACATACTCCAATTCCTTTTCGGATGTAAGCATACCATACCAAAACCACAGCCATGGGACCCATATCTCTTGGACAACATTTTGATTTGTGTGCGCACGATTCAAGTTGATGGCCGGACCGTCCTGTCTCTATCGAGCTGCTTTTTGTGACGTTAGCGCACCGCCGAATACATGCGGATGATTCTGAAATTTGAGCTATCTTTCGTACTGTGAAACTCTGAAGGACCGATTGCGACACTCTGATACCAATTTTTGAAACTCTACAACCCGATTGTGAAATTCGAAACAGGGGTTGTACTGTGAAACTCTGCAGGGCAAATTGTGAAACTCTTGAAACCCCATTATGAAACTCGAACGAATTATAGTGATGCGTAGAATCGGGATTCATTCGGACAACGAGACTCCCCGGTGAGATTTTGATTCTGGAAGTCAGTGCCGGGGAAAGTGATAGCACATACCCGATTGCTAATCCGATTGCCACGTTAAACAATCTGATCGCCAGGTTTCACACTCAGACGTTGAACCCTTGCACACACCTAAGGTCAATTTGAAACATATTTGACTCCTGCACCCCCAAACTCGATTTAAAATTCCATGGGGCTGCACATGTTTGATATCCCCGGACTATTGTTCACAATGAAGGTAACTTTGACTTTTCATGCGGGTCAGAATTTCATAGTCAATCGGGAGGTCCAAAGGGATGGTGGTTTTTAATATTTTCTTACCCTAGCACACACGTAAGGCCAATTTAAAGCTCCATGGGGGTGGGAAATTTGATATCTTGGTACCCTGGTACACACCCAAAATCAATTTGAAGGTCCATGGGAGTGTTATCTTTGATGTCCTCGGATTATCGTACGCACGCAAGGTAAAGTTCAAGTTGGAAATTCGATATCCTTTTACTCTTGGGTACAATCACTATGAATTTGACGTTCCACGGAGGTCAGTTTTTTGATGTTTTCATACCATTGTACCCACTCAAAGTCTATCTGAAATCACGTAGGGTTTTGGACCTTTCGATCATTTCCTACAACTGTATGCAATGAATTTCAATTCGACGTTCCAGAATCGAGGGTGTTCGGATTCTCGATACCTTCGTGCTCTTGAACACACCATATAAAGGGGGAAAACCTAAGCGGAGTTGCAGAGTTGCGCAATCCGGAGGTCTTCAAGCAGAGTTGCGCAATCTGGGCAAGGCGTTGCACCGGCAGAGTTGCGCAATCCTGAAGGTTGCGAAAACACAGTTACTTAATCCTGCTTGCGCAATCTGAAGACGAAGTTGCACATGCGTAGGTACGCAACCCGGGGACGTTTCGGAATCGCACTTTATTCCGTACACATGCTCAAATCAAAGATTGGCACCGATTATGAGGGGTCACACAATAAATATGGGTCAGCACGTTTCGGCGTAAACATGTTCATTGCACAATGGGGGGTGCATCGGCTCCTGTCAAAATTACTGTCTTGAGCACGCCAAGCGTTTGAACTCACAGGCGTCACGACGACGTTTCATTGATCGACGTCCAACACGTGACGCCAAGGTTCAACAGGAACTCCGCATCATGGAAACAACTTCGGGAGTGGGACACGCGGAAAAATGTCAGGTGAGAAATCTATGTGTTGGACTGCCCTGCTTGCAATTCCCAGCTAACCGCTTTTCAGGATCAAAATAAATCCCTCGCACAACGGCCAACCAGCAAAAAAACAAAAAATGAAAACAATCAAAAGACAATTTTGGTGGAAATGCTTTGCAACATATCCTTTTCTTGTCAAGTCGGGAGCCTGAAGTTTGCGGACTGTTTGCAACCCATTGCCTGCCGGTGTGCGAATGAGTGTTGCAACAATAGCGGTCGTCAAGGCGCACTTGCCGAGGCAAGCGTCGGGCTTCGTGGCAGTCAGGTGTGAAGTGCTGCGCAGCGCTCTGTTGCATTGTCGTTCTCGCTGTGCCCCTGCAAGGTCCCCATGTTGGATATCATCTTTGCATTCGAAACAAAACTTTTTGCATACCAGCATAAGCCTTCGTGGCCGTCAGGTGTGAAGTGTTGCGCCGCGCTCTAATTGTCCACGTCGCTATGCCGGAATAGGAACAGGCTCATAATAATGTGTGGAAATGCTGCGCACACGGTTGGGATGCATCCCTGGTGTGGGTCGTTCCAACGGGAACTCATTAGATTCACGACATCACCTTCAAGCCGCCTGCACGCTCTCCACTGGACTTGGATTGGTCACGTACCGGCACGAGACCTAAACCTTCAAAATATAGAGATATACAGAGGACCTCAAGCGAACATCATCTGAAATTATCATCGTACCGTTGCCTAAAATCATATACGGGAGTAGAACCGGTGTTTGTCTCTCGCGATCGGCTTACGTGTGGATATCGCCTTTTTTGGTGAGCCAATTCCCAAAAATGCCGGGGTCGACCCCCATGAGAAGCGGCTTTAACTTTCCGGGTTTTACTCTGATGTACTTCGTGTTTTGCAATATTTCTTCGATGGTCATGTTAAATTTGCCCGCCTATTTTTCATACCGACCTTGTCCAAAAATAGCGAACGAATGTCCCACGCAGCATTGACTGCATTGGCCGGCGAAAACCAAAATCAATAAATGAAAAACCGAAGAAATGCCCATGTTTCTATTTAAAAAACCCGAAAAAAACGCCAGCGTACATGTGAAATACATATCAATCCTGACCCAACCTATCGTCGAAATTCAAATTCAACATACGTATTTACATCCATGGGCCTTACCTGATCCGTTTGACCAACAAAGGACTGTGCACCGTATGTGAATACCTATGTCAACTAGTCTGAATCAATTTGTCGTGCTGTCATTATGTATGTGTTCGCTAATGTATTCCATTTTATCGTCACGAAAACACCCCTGCCTTCGCTTGGAAAGCAGGTCAACAAAACTTATATAAAACCGCACGCCGAGAAAATACCTTCAACAGAACGGAAACAAATCAAACGCAAACGATTGCAAACTTAATTTTGTGAAGACGCATCCCGAGGCCCTTGGACCCCCAGAGGTTACATTTCGCGAAGCTAGACGTCCCACAAAACACTAATGTCCCAAAAATAATCATATATAAGGGGCCAAATTCAAAACAAGAAAGTAAACCCTAAAACTGTAATATTACATTTTCCGGCTTATCCTATGGATATATTTCACATTTAGTCAATCAAATCCACAACTAAAACCTCAAAAATGTAACTTACATTTGGAGGTTTCATTTGTCTTCAGCCTTCGGAACCAAAAAAACCACCCCAAATCATGTCCATGTATGTGCACATTTTATGCAAAATTTTCCAGATGCGTCAATATGCGTGAATGTTTTTTCAATGATTTTGAATGTGTGTTTGGCTGCTTTGTGTAGATGGAAGCAAGGGAGGTAAAAAATGTAAAATTGCCACCTAGGGTCCCAAACTAGAACATTACATTTTCCACCCTTCCCCCCTCCCCCCTAAATTGACTTAATCTTCATCCTTGAAACATAGCCTGTGGGGGGGTGGCATGAAAATGTAAAATTCTCATCTGGGTGAGGTAAATTGGCATTTTACATTTTCAAGTGCCCCCCTCCAACCCTTCAAAACAGCTATCATGAGGGGGGGTCAACTGGAATTTTGTTATTGTAAGTTACCGTTTTGACGTCCACCGGGGTGAAACAGGGGTTAACGCTGTAGGGATGAAGGCTCTATTTCTATTTGTACGAGTGCATGGATTTGCCATGTTACATCATCGTAGAAGCTGGGGTGGAAAAACAAAATATGTTAGACATCCATAATTTGAATGGTACCCACATCAACATTAAAATTCGTCATACGAATCCAAAAAAAAATGGTCAGCCGGAAACCACCTTGGACAACGTCGACGACAACGACAATGGTGACGACGACAATGACAACGGCAGTGGCCACCACCACTTTTTGTGGTCTAGCAACCAGGAGTTGAGTAACCAGATCTTAATTCAGTGATCGGGTCCAACCGCTCGGCATACGGCCAACAAATTGGACCTTATGTCCAACAACGACTACCGCTGGCGTCTTCGCAGCTGCTGTCGCCATCATCGGCGCGGTCATCATCTTTGTCGTCATCTAGCATCAAATTCCGGAAATGTTGGGAATATGTTTTTATCACGCCCCTTTATGCATGCAAAGTATGCGCGACCCGGTCCTAAAGGGCCTCTGTTTTGGAAGGAATGGAAACGGTGGTAAGGCATG
This sequence comes from Symbiodinium sp. clade C Y103, assembly GCA_003297045.1. Lineage (NCBI taxonomy): Eukaryota > Dinophyceae > Suessiales > Symbiodiniaceae > Cladocopium > Cladocopium sp. clade C. The sequence goes on along the minus strand of BGPT01000121.1, from coordinate 283,301 downwards.
ATCTAATTGAAAGCATACCCCGAACCGTTCTGCAGCATGGTACAACGGCAAAAGAATTACAACGTGCTACTACCGTTCCCGTTTTTGTTTTGTTGTTTTGGTAATATTTTTTTAATCTCGATCACGTGGGTGGTTGTTCACAGCCTCGGTCAGAAATGCGAGAAATCGACGTCAAATTGAACGCCGTTGTTTTTCAAGTATGAGTCTGAAAAACCATTTGCGTCTCTCACGCTGCGTGGTTGGAGTCCTTCCCGTAAGGACCGTACGAAATTCATAAGGAAAAAAGGTGGTGTTGCAACGCCAACCGCCTCTACAAAAATAATGTTGACGAGATTTCGGATTCCGCTGAACGCGCCGATTGTTTAGTAGATCATTTCCATGACGTTCACCTTAAGTAACGCGATGTTACGGTGTCACCGACCAATGACTCTGGCCATACTCAAATGTTGGGAGCATGATTTGGGTTTGATCTGTGCGGCTGAACTCACTAATTTCACAAAAAAAATTAAAACCAGCTAACATTTCAGGCTCTCACCAAATGCCTATGGAATTTTCGAAGGCAATTTGCAAACACGATACCTCTATTTGCAAATGGGCGGTGGTTTTGCGCAATTTGGTTTGGACAAGTGCAACTATCACGCCCTATTGGCATGGATCAAGGTTTCGTTCAATTTTAAAAAAAATTCGCCACGGTTCTGCTTGTGCATTGGACCAACTTTGCCGTACAAAAGTTGTTTTGATGCCAGCTTTGCTCCAAGGCATTTGGTGGAACAAGGGTGGGTACAGAAACATGGACAATTCAGTTTTTTCTGTTAGATGAGGCGTTTCCATGTCCCCGTCTAAATTCATCCTTGCTCTCCGTCGTTTCGGCGTGCCAATTCATGTTTGAAATCTGGCAATCCCATATGCAAACGGAGTGCTTGCACCCTTGGACAGGGGGCATGAAAAACCGACATAGCACAAACAGAGTCCCTATCTCCCTGTAACATGTTCAATGTTGATTTTTGTTTCATGAGGCTAGTGTCGATTTTCTTGCATGTTGGGGTGATCCGTTTGATCATATGAATTGGTGTATGCGGATGGCACTTAGGTGATTTCTGCGGATGCGATGAAGCCAGAACAACATATAAAGGTGATCCAAACAGTTGGCGCCAATTGTGAACTACAATTCACATATGGGGTAGATTGGAGATGTTTACTTTGGGTTTGTTTTGGAAATTTGTATTTTTTCCGATCCCATCATGTTTGCGAATCACTTCAAAAATTTTTTCATGAATTCCGGCCAAACCGGTCAGCAAACGCACACAAGAAAAAATGTTGCCATGAAACATATGCGGGCACACAACAACCTCAACATAAAACAAAAATTGAAGATGTTTTACGTTCAGACGGACGCAAGAAAAAATGGTGCAAAAATGAGTTTGGTATTGTTTCAGCATTGTTTGGTTCAAGAAGGCCAAGTTGAGGAAACATGTGTTTTGAAACCAAATGGTTGACATGCATGCGTTTCGGTTTGTATATAAACACACTTAATATGATAAAATGCGCACCTCAACATGCAGGAAACATTGGACAACTTGCAATTTCCTGAATTGTTTCTTTGGAAAAACAGTCGGCATGTTTTCTGAGGATGTGATGGAGCGTATTTTTGTGCGCGGACAAGGCGATGGAATGCAGGATTCCGTGTCTCTTCGTCTGCGACTCCCTGGAGCAATATGGGCGTTCATTGTACAAATGAAGTTGCCAAATGTCAACCAAAAATGCGGCAACGTACCGCATGTTTCTTTTGGTTTGGTTGTTTTCGAAATCCCCTGTCCAAACGCATGTTCAAGTTAAAAATAAAAGACCGGATAACCCCACATGTCAACTTTTTCCACTAAGCAGCAACAGAAAGGTGCAGATGGTATGGCAAAAGCGGAAGAGCGAAAGGGGATGTGTGCAAAAGCTGGTGTCACGGACACAGAGTTGTGTATGGAAAAGATTCATTTGTGAGAGGGACAAGAGCCAGCTGAGTGCTATAAGAGCCCACGCGTGCCACACAAAGTGAAGGTTCATGTCGCCAAGCGCCAGGCCTGCCACCGGGACCAGAACCCCACACAAAGATGTGGGAAACAAGCAATATTGAGACTGTTGAGTTCGACTTTGTCTATATCGACACAAATTCGGAATGCAAACTGGGCAATTGTTCCCCGCTACCACCACGCACTTCAAACATAATCGTCGGACATGAAGACCCATGACAAACAAGACAAGAATTAAAAATCATTGAAAACCAGACGTCACGGATTAAGTGTTTTACATTTTTCCTGAATAACTACTACCCCCAAAGTGGTTCAAGGGTTTCGTTTTTCCGCTCCAGTTGGTTGATATGCCGATGTGACAAGACCTGGTTCAGAAATTGAAAGTTGGAGACACCAAGATTCATCAACAGAATGAAGATCTCCAAACGCAACCATCAAGAGCATCGTAAATATATCAACTTGCGAAGCAACGGCAGCGAAGCAGCTCACTTTCCTCGAGTATCAGGGCCTTGACAATACAAAATCAATTCTTGTGATTTCATGGTGAAAATGCTGAAAGTTGCACGGGAAAACGTGAAGATTCGTGTCTCTGATTTGAATGCAATGTCATTCTTGCGCAGGGGTCATGCACATCAATGATTGCTGTTGGAAAAGTTTTGGACTCCTCCTTGTTGGTGGTGAGCTGTAGATTCCATCAACACTCAAAGATTTTCCGCGGTCCCTGCGCCTTTGCAACTGCACTCTGAGACATCTTTGAAACCGTTCAAGAAAAAGTGAAAAGTTTTGCTTTGCAAAAGGTGGCACTATGGTGAAAGGGAGTAGCCACCATTCCCTTGTCTTGACATCCTCTCCATCTTCTAAGCAAATGCCATCTCCTACAGCTGGTCTTTCTGTCATCGAGCTGACGAACGCCATGGATGATGCGGAACGTGCCTACGAAGTGGGAAATCAGCTGGCTGGATTGGTGCAGCTGGATCCAATCCCTCTACTACCTCTGGAAGTGCTCATGTTGATGCAGTGGCCAATGCATTGACTGGGATGATGACACGCTGAGGAGGAGGAGGAGCGTTCAAGCAGTGACGTGGAGCTGGAGACAGGCAGCCAAAGGAGAATCAGATATCTCAATTCAGAGATGTGCGAATGCAGCGATCCAGAAGAGTGGATGGTGTACCACCACGGGCCACCTAGTGAGACTGAAGGTGCTGGATCGAGTCCGTGAAGTGGAGTCCATCCTAATTCAGAGAGGACTTCAATTCGAGAAGAAGTGAAGCCTAAAGAAATCTTAAAAGGATTGAGAAAGAAGTGGCGCTGCAAAGACAGCCCCAGCGGCACACTTCAAAGGCCACTTCGCTTTGCATGTTTTCGTAGTGATGCCTTGTTAGCGCAGCATCAAGGCGGGGTGCAACATGTTTACGGTAGTTGTGCATAGGTAATTCAGTGGCGGTTGCATCCCATGATCAAGTGTAGTATCAGTCTTACGTTGCAGGCGCTTGTATCTCAAGCAAAACAAGCGGAGAGACTTGTCGTGCGGCCTTGGAGGTGTTCTTGTGGATCCCGCTTCGGCAAAGAAACAATTCTATTCTTGTGCTCTGGATGCTGGAGCGCGTGATGTTTTAATCGAACACTCAAAAAAGCAAATCAAATGTGCCGTTTTGACGTATCTACTGTGGATGCCTGACCTTGAAAGCAAGAAATCATTTTTGTATGTGGACAACGAGGGGACCAAGTTTAGCTTGATCCGTGGTGCGTCAGACAATAGCGTGGTTGACATTCTTGCTGAAATATTTGCAGCACAAGAAGTGCTTGTGAAATTAATGTGCTGGATCCCAAAAGCAAGTTCATACAGCAATATCGTTGTGTTCATCTTACGGCCACAGACTGAGTCCGGATCAAGGATTATTTTTTCGTTTTTCTTCATTTCGGTGTCATTTTTTTCCTGTTTCATATCATTCTCCGAACATGTGAAATTGTCATTTTCATTTCGTTTTCATTCTTCCATCATGTGCAAATGTCATCTTCATTTCTTTTTTCATTTTAATCTCATGTGCAAGTATGGTTTTCATTCTTTTTGCATTCTGCCATCAAGGGAAATTGCCTTTCATTTTCTTGTCATTTTCCCAGACTGTGACATCGCGCAGGGTGCTGCTGCACAGTGCCGCTGCAGCTGCTGTCAGAGTGCTGCGGCAGGGTGCCGCTGCTGTCAGAGTGTTGCTGCTGTCAGAGTGTTGTGTTCGTTTTGGGTAAATGAAAAAAATGAAAAAAACGAAAACGAAAAGGAAAATGAAAAAAAATGAAAAAAACGAAAAGGAAAATTAACAAAAATGAAAAAAATTAAGAAAAATGAAAGCGAAGGAAAATGAAAAAAAAATGAAACAATGACCAAAAATGAAAAAAATGAAAAACAGAAAAAACTGAAAAAAAAACGAAAACGAAAAGGACGATGAAAAAGAAATGAAAAATGAAAAAAATGAAAACGAAAAGGAAAAGGAAAAAACATGAAAAAACAAAACATGAAAAAAAAAAACGAAAGAAAACTTCTGGAAGTCTCTGGGAAGCTTCCGGGGGTCTGTGGGAAGCTTCTGTGACTCGCTGCGAAGCTTCTGGCCAAAAATGATGATCAAAATGAAACAAAATGAAAAAATAAATAAACAATGATTTCCAGTCCCTGGCTAGCTGAGATGATCCTAACAATATCACCGACAATCCTTCCAGAGGGGACAACCGGCAACTCCTCCACTTGGGCCATGAAGACGTGTCAATGCAAACTCTAGTGGTTTTGGAACAATTGTTTGCACCCATGAATATCAAGTTGGGGAAAGCAAGCGGCTGCAGCGTGAAGCCCATGGATAAAAAGGAAACGTGATTGCTTGCGAATGCCGTTGAGGAAATTAACGACTGTCACGTGACAATGTCAACGTCTTATTTTCCAGAGTGATTTGCGGGGAACAAATCCAATGAACGTGCTTGCAATGTTTGGACAGTGGAGGGAAGTGGTGGGACCCGCCTTGTTTCGATGAATTCTTGGACCCACCGTCCACCCCTGCACCGCCTTGGAATGATGCCAAAATTTTGTTGCAGATTCAGATCGTCATGCCGAAATCATTGCAGATTCAGATCCGTAATGTGGCATTCCCACAGCCAAAGCAGATGGCTGCAGCGTGAGGCCACTGGATAAAAAAGGAAGGGTGATTGCTTGCGAATGTCTTTGAGGGAAGAAGTAGCGTACTTGGAATGTCCTTGTCATGCAATGCAACGCAGTGTGATGCAATGAAATGTAACGTAATGCAACGTGATGTAGTGTCCTGTCATGTAATGTAATGTAATGTAACGTAATGCAATGCAATGCAATGCAATGTAACGTGATGTAGTGTAATGTAAGGATGAGAAAGGCCTCGAGGCAGGCTTCGAGGCAGGCCTGGAGGGCGGGCATGCTTTAGAAATTGCGGGCTATGGTTGGAGTAAAACAGAAAGTCTATTGTAAGGACAGGGCAGGCCTCGAAACCCCACCCGAACCTCACCCGACCCCCCTCCACCCCAACAAACATTACACGCTAAAGTGGGATGTCAATGACATCCATGGCAAAGTCAATTTAGGCAAGAAACCGGTAAAATTGCGAATGTTCCAGGCATGGCTGTCAACAATGCAACTTTCTGAAATGTCATGAGTGGGTGGAAATGAAAACATCTGGGCCAATAAGATGCTGAAATTCATTGCAGGCAACAATGTAAAATGACACCCTGACGAAGTCGTGCGCTTGCCATGAAAGATGATTTCCGCAACCAATGTCCTGTATTTTACCGGACGAAATGAGCCCGTTTTGCGCCACGGAACCTGACGTCCGAGCCACCAACGACGATTTAACGGAATTTTGCGGTTCCAAATAGGAAGGGTATGTTGATGAAAAAACAAAGTGTGCAAAGACTGCAAATTTGTGAGTTGGGGTGTTCAACTTTGGCATGTTTTGCATTCATATCACATGCATGAAACAGTACTGGCGTGACAAGGGTTGATGCCGTCCGAAACTTGATATGCAAAATTCCAATACCGCAATTTTTTCGTGCGTAGCGGAGACAATTGCTTGCCGTTTACAAATGTGGTTCCGAGGGCGGGGAACGATGCAATTGGGTCTGTTGCACCAAGACCAATTTTTCAAACACATTTCCCTTCCGAACTGGTTGGAGGAAGTGGATTTGATCAACGAGTTGGATTTGAAGTCCGTGTTTTGTTGCACCTTTTCAGTTTCACGGCAATTCTATTTTTGGCTGCATGCACACACACACACACACGCACACACACACACACATGGCAATTCCCACATGAATTTTACGTTTGGACGTGGGTTGAACGCGTGTGTCAGCTTTGTTTTTATACCCTATGTTGAATGATCTGCAGGTTCCCGACCTTCATGTGATTTGCTTAAATCTGTGACTTGTGTGACAGATGGTTGTGCTGGCCACCAAACTGTCGCATTTCAGATTCTCGATGGTTTTACACGTGTGCAAACACAGTTGCATAGACTGTCAATATTGAAATTGATGATTTTGATTGTGTTACGCAACCATGCGCACGCGCAAACATATTTAACATTATTGTAAACATTTCAGTGCGAAATATTGAAACACATTTGACGGTAAAATCACCGTTGCGGACTTTATCATTGATCGGGTTTTGCGGCCATGTCCCATTTTAGCGGCATCTTTGGTGCGAGCAATCAGTATGGCCGTTGGGTGCCGGAGCAGGACTTGCTCAATCGGCGGGTGGATCACCCATGGTTTGCTGCCATAGAGGTGATGCGAGTACGTTCAAAAAATCATGTGGGTCTGTCATGAAGAACAATGCTCGTCCACCTTTCTGCAGGAACTCAACGTCAAAGCCATCGCAGGCTGGGGGGATGATGTAATTGTGCTAGTTTGCCATGTTTGCGTGCAGGGGTTTAAAAACAAATTCTTTTGGCACAGGTCAATGTTTTTGCCATTTATATGATACCAGTAGTTCTTTGTTGGTGAACACATTTTGCGATTTTGTTTTGGGCAGGGTGGGTCCTGTTTTGTTCAAATCTTGTGTTTTAATGTGACATTTATGCGACAATGACATTGAACATGTTCAGGATTGGAACTCTGAAACACATATTTTCAGCAACCACTGTCAAAACGCATGCTTTCCTTGCAGGTGGTGCAACCGTGGACTTTTCACAGGCCTGGATTTTGTTGGTTCTGTTGTGCTACAATCTATGAAACAAAATTGTTGAAATTGAATTTTGTTGCAATTCAGTTTCAGGCGAAACTTAGTCTGAGGGACATCATTCTTGAACCACAAACATTTCTGTGATAATTTGTCATTGGCCATGTGTTGAAAGTGAAATTCCAACAACGGACATTGATTGCGTCGCGCTGTGAAGGCCCTGTTCAAGTTCCCAGAGTACATTGTTAACACCAAGGCTGTGTCATGGAATTGATGTGGGAATTATATATTCAACGCCTGTGCAAAACCATACGTAGGTAAATGATCGATTATTGGGGAATGATGTAAGTTGTTGGTAAAATCCATTGTCATTCGCCAAATTGTTACATGACATTACATTACATTTGAATGATTGCTGAAAACGGCGGACATTGATGATCTTAGGACCTGAACAAAAACAAATAGATATAGATATAGATATAGATGTAGATATAGATATAGATATAGATAGTGCTATTGCTATTGCTATTGGTGTTGGTATTGACATTGACATTGACATTGACATGTGTATAATATATATATATATACATACATACATACATACATACAATATAGTATAAACCCATAGTTTCTGAGAAGAACGTGTCTGTGGTTTTGGCCCTGAAGGCCTTCTGGGGCGGTGTCACTGTGATTGTGCCTCCAGGCGCCGGAAGTGAAATCATAGGGTCAAAGAGAAACTGTAGGAACCACCAGAAAGATAGAATTTGGTAAGAAATCACTAAGTAAGGGAAAATTCACTTTTCGATCTTTTCGGGGTTTGCTGCACTCATCCCATTTTTTTGTTGGTTGACATCCCATGGTGATGTGTTTTTTGGGGTCATATCTTGCAGATCCCATTCGGAATCTGGGTGGTCTAGCTTCAGGTGTGACGGTGGAGCAGAACGGTCAAGCCATCATGGGCGGTTTCGGTGGCAGTGGTGGAGTGTACTCAGCGGCCACCACTGGACCTGCGGCTCGACTCAAGATGTGAGACATGTTGGGTCCATAGGGGAACCCTCCAACATGGAGGGTTTTTCAGTCTCAACCATCCATTTTTACTGGATATTTATTCTTGACCCGGGTGTGGCTGAATAGAGATGATGAATCAGGGGCAAAAAAAGGGGACCAGTCACTTAGAACCCCCCCTGGGTTCTAAGAACCCCCCCCCAGCCAGACCATGTAGAGACAATATATATATATATATATTGATATATATATATATAGATATATATATATAGATATATAGATATATATATATAGATATATATGTATATATAGATATATATGTATATAGATATATATATATAGATAAATATATATATAGATATATATGTATATATAGATATATATATAGATATATATGTATATATAGATATATATATATATGTAGTATTTACATGTAAATATATGTATACTTTTACTACATGTCAACTCATTCAACTATACATAATATGGTCACGTGTTTACATTAAATAATTGTGCAAATTTGTGTATATATACAAAGACNATGTATACTTTTACTACATGTCAACTCATTCAACTATACATAATATGGTCACGTGTTTACATTAAATAATTGTGCAAATTTGTGTATATATACAAAGACGTTTGTGGCAAATGCATGGTTATTTTGCACATTTATGATATTTACTTACTATTGTACCTAACATAGACATGTTTTTCTTGACAGTTATTTTGCACATTTATGATATTTACTTACTGTTTTGTTCTTAACATAGACATTTTTTNGTGTGTGTGTGGTTGGGTTTCAAACTGAAGCAAAGAAACTGGTGTTCAAGTCTTTTGGTGTTGTGGCCTACTTTTCCTTTTCCTATATATGTTTTGGTATATCCAAACGCTGAGTGAACAAATGGTTTTATGAGTTTGGTGGTTCAACAGTTTTTTTTGTTGGCGCTGCTTTCAATTATATATATATATATTGTTTGCAATTCTCAGAGATGTGGACCTACATCGACTACATGCTGACCTTCACTTCCTTTGCCAGGGCCTCAGCTTGGATTGTAGGTTTCATGCAGTCTTCAAACATACATTGAGGGCAATAGCGGTAATATATATATATAATAATATATATGTATATATATATATATGAGCTGATTGATGAATGGTGTTGTTGTTCCCTTTTCAAATTGTGACGCACTATTAGCCTTGACATATGTCAGTAGCGAATGAATAAATGTTTTATTACTAGCTACCTGCCTTCATGTGCCCCAAAGAGAATTTTCTCCAGGGTTTCACCAAACCCAGGTTGAGAGATCCATTGCAGCATCACTGCACTTGTCAGGGGCCAAGCTGTGCGTCATGTTCCGAAGATGAGTCAAAGAATGCATGACACTACAAATTTCAAAGCATATATTTGATGCTAGCGAGTCGGGTCAAAACATCTTTCTACCTGAACTTGTCAATAGTTTGCAACTTGCGTGCACTGATACCCATGGTTCATCCGACAATAACCTTGTTCAAAAATGCAGTGAGCTCACTAGCAGAAATACAGCGGGTGATAGTGTGGTTCACCCTTTTCGTTTTTTCCCTACATCAATGAGTTGCAAAGACTTGTTGACTTCAGATGGCTTTGGAAGCAGTAAGCCTGAAACTTGAATTCTCAGCCACTTTTGTCGTGCCACAGGAATTCTGAGATCCACAGTGGAATTCTCTTCTGCCAGGGCCCCAAGACGTGCAATGTCGAGTCATGTTCCCCAAATGAAGTGACGTAAAAAGAAACATGAATTCAATAACAGAATCATGTATCTCCTATTGACACTCAAGAAAGGTCGGAGAAGGGCTCAATGTGTGGCAAAATGAAGTTTGATCATTTAGACAGGGTCGACCAGATATTAATTATTTTGAAATATTCAACGAAATTAACAAATCAAAATTTGAAATATAGCCGGCTATGGCTTCAGAGGGTGACACAGCCTGTCACTTCTTTATTTGGGTCCGTTGCATTCTAAGTCTTAAGTACTGGAAGAATTACTATATCAAATGTCTTACCCTATTAGCTGTATCCCAGATTGATCAAACGAAGACCAAGGGATTGCCTCACCATTAATGAAGTACCTGGGGAATCTAGTCCAAGAGTTTTCTTTTTCAACACTGACTGACAGTGTTTCGTGGGGGGGGGCAGGGCGGTCTAAAAATCACTAAACTCAAGACAAAACTTGTTTGGGTTGAAAGTCCTTTTTGTGCATTGTGGAAATCACTGAGAATCAAACAGAGGTTCCTGAGAATATTTGGGTGCATATGATATGAAGTCAATCAAAGGCCATGGCTAGTCACTAGTGACATTTTCACAACTATCTCAGAAAAGTTGACAAAAAGATTGAATTGGTACATGGTAAATTGATCTAAATGTGGAAGTGAAGCTCAATGACACCATTGACAGTTGGTTCTTACTTAGTATATTTGCCAGTATAGGGGCCCGAAACGATCTTATTTGTGTATTTTTTTTCAAAGCAGGCAGAGAGATGGACAAAGACAAAGACAGAGACCGACAGAAAGACAAAGAGAGACAGGCTTCAGGGGCACCCAGGGCCTGGCTTCCGGCCCTTGGGTATTCAATCTAGGTTTAGGACTCCCAGGGTGTGGCCTCCGACCCTGGTGTCACCATTGCAAAGCCCTCAGCAAATCATTGAATCCTTGNCGGCCCTTGGGTATTCAATCTAGGTTTAGGACTCCCAGGGTGTGGCCTCCGACCCTGGTGTCACCATTGCAAAGCCCTCAGCAAATCATTGAATCCTTGTGTTCATTTCTTGAGTGTTTTCTCTTTTTTATTACTTGCATTTCATGTCTCATCAGTCAGTCAGTTTAGTATTTGCGTTTTCCTTGTTTGCTTGTCTTAATTTTGATGCATCATCAGTTCACCATTGATTGTATTGTTCCGTCCTGGCAGCNCTTGTTTGCTTGTCTTAATTTTGATGCATCATCAGTTCACCATTGATTGTATTGTTCCGTCCTGGCAGCCAGGGTTTTCAGGTCCAGAATTGATGCGCGCAGAACTCAATTTGCAATACATCTTCTCTTGCATGGAATTACGCGTGCAATAGTTAGATGCACTAATCAATAATGAGCTTGTCAGTCAGTCGTGTGATATAATTAGTTGGTTCCTTGATTCAAGTGCTGTACAATTACAAATTTTCTTGGATCTTTGTTGTTGTGGCCAGGTTCTCATTGCTTCATGAACTCCTCAACGTCCAGACCTTTAGACCTTTGTCCAAGCAGTTTCTCATAATTAATGCATTTTCACTTCAGTGTTCTCGCCAGTCCCTCTTGATGTGTCACAGTTGTCTTCTATTTTTCCACAAGATGATCAAAACATATTTGAATGAAATTTGAAGTTTTTTTGAGATGTGTAATTAGCATTGAATTGAGTTGAATTGCGTTGAATTGAGGGCATTGCAAAGTGCGTGGTTTCCAGGATTTTGCTTTGCTATAGGCCTGGCCTCATTCCGGCACTTGGTAGTGGACAAGGAGGACTATGTACCAGTGCACGGATTCCGGCACTTGGTAGCACGGGGGCCTTCGGCAGGAGGCTTACTTCTGACAATTGTGAGTGACATGTGCATGCAATTGCATGAGCATGAAATGCTAGAAATTGTAGTTGTATCAAGATCTGTTTGTTAACATTCATTTATGTTAACCATTTTGAAAGCTCATTTATTATTAGAGTATTGCGTTTTTGTGGAGCTGCCCAGCACTGACATTTGCAAAACATAAATTGAAACATCTGACAAGACACATTGGAATTTTCCTCACTGATGCCCTAGTAAAATGATGTTTGTCAGTGTCTAGCTGCGTTGCATGTTATTGATGAATCATTCATGGAATTTTGTTGCACGTGCAAATTTGTGATCTCAGATCATGCGTTTCCTTCAGAATTACATTGAGTCAGTCAGTGCCCCAGGGAATTTTGAGTTTTACAGAGGTTGCAGTAATGAGACAATTTCATTTGCAATTCAAAGTGTTGCAATCGATCAAACATTGACAGGTTTGTTTTGACGTTGAAACAACAGTTTAAGAAAAGTGCATTGAAACTAAACAAGAACTACATTGAGTAGAATTTATTTTCAGAAAATACGTGGTCCTTTCACAGCTTCATTTTGTGCACAAGACTACTACTCAACATGGTCTTTGATTTTTTCCTGGCACTTTGCTTTGTCATTTTTTGAGCAGGCCTGGCCTCCGGCCTCACTAAGGGGCTAAGGCTGACCTGGCGTGGGGCCAGGTGCAGGGACAACACCAGTGCACAGATTCCAGCACTTGGTAGCACGGGGGCCTTCGGCAGGTGGCTTAGCCATGACAAGGGACTGACTGACAGACATTATTTTTCACTTAGTGTCAGTTTAAACTACTCACATTTGACTCTGACATTTGATTTTCAGTTGTTTTGCATTTTTCATCTTACAATCTGTCAATGAAATTCTTTTCTTTTAGAGTCAGTTTGCTTTCATGTGAGTGAAGCATTGATATGCATTTACATGNGCATTTACATGTTTACATAATTGATAATTAATATATGCGCACTTATCTCCAGTCCAGATTTTGTATTTATTGTTGAATTCAATCAATAATTCAAATAATTGATATATGCATGTACTTGGCTAGTTTCTGTGCATTTTTCTTTGCTATAGGCCTGGCCTCCGGCCTCACTAAGGGGCTAAGGCTGACCTGGCGTGGCTTCCGG
>BGPT01000121.1:185942-269896 GCA_003297045.1 Symbiodinium sp. clade C Y103 | reverse complement strand
TTCGGCAGGTGGCTTAGCCATGACAAGGGACTGACTGACAGACATTATTTTTTCACTTAGTGTCAGTTTAAACTACTCACATTTGACTCTGACATTTGATTTTCAGTTGTTTTGCATTTTTTTCATCAAATGCTGCAATGTTTTTTCTTTTTGAGAGTCAGGTCTACTTTCATTTGAGCGAAATGCAAGATGTTTGTATACATTTTACACTTGACAGAAATCAAACTGCACATTTCTCTGTTTGTTCGTTTTTGTGATCAGCCAAAGATATGTATTTGTGTAGTGATGGCATTGTAAAGTAACGTGCGTGCATTCCAGGCTGTTGGTAGTTGGGGCCTTTGGCAGGTGGCTTAGTCATGATGAGAGACTGACTTGCACTATTCACAATTGAAATCAATGATACAATCTTGTTTTGCATTTTTCATCTTACAAATATGTAATGATCTAAAGCTACAAAACTCTTGTCTTTTCTTCATTCTTAGCCAGTTTGCATTCATGTGAGTGCAGTATTGATATATATATATATACATATACATGTTCACATATTGATATATATATATATATATATTTGCACTTTTCAGAAATTGCTGTGCACATCAGTTCTCCACACTTTCATTTATTGAATTCAATTTAAATAATTCAAATATTAAACACTGTAACATATGCATGTACTTGGCTAGTTTCTGTGCATTTTTCTTTGCTATAGGCCTGGCCTCCGGCCTCACTAAGGCCGATTCCGACTGGACCGCACCGAAGGCCCCGGGTGCAGGGACAAAACCAGTGCACGGATTCCGGCACTTGGTAGTGGACGAGGAGGACTATGTACCAGACTTGGTAGTACGGGGGCCTTGGGCAGGTGGCTTAGCCATGACAAGGGACTGACATTAAAACTACTCAAATTTGACTATGACATCTGATTTTCTGTTGTTTTGCATTTTTCATCTTACAATCTGTCAATGAAATTCTTTTCTTTTAGATAGTCAGTTTGCTTTCATGTGAGTGAAGCATTGATATGCATTTACATGTTTACATAATTGATAATTAATATATGCGCACTTATCTCCAGTCCAGATTTTGNTCATGTGAGTGAAGCATTGATATGCATTTACATGTTTACATAATTGATAATTAATATATGCGCACTTATCTCCAGTCCAGATTTTGTATTTATTGTTGATTTCAATCAATAATTCAAATAATAAATATATGCATGTACTTGGCTAGTTTCGGGGCATTGCGAAGTGCAAGGTTTCCATGCATTTTGCTTTGCTATAGGCNTTCAATCAATAATTCAAATAATAAATATATGCATGTACTTGGCTAGTTTCGGGGCATTGCGAAGTGCAAGGTTTCCATGCATTTTGCTTTGCTATAGGCCTGGCCTCCGGCCTCACTAAGGGGCTAAGGCTGACCTGGCGTGGGGCCCGGTGCAGGGACAAAACCAGTGCACGGATTCCGGCATTTGGTAGCACAGGGGCATTTGGCAGGATGCTATTTGCTTGGTCACCATCATGTGCTGATTCATTAAGATGTCAGCGCTGGGTGTTATGCATTGACATATTCCTTGAATGAATGGGTCATGTTGGTTTAAGCCACTAAAGCCCAGAGAGAGAGAGAGAGCGAGAGAGAGGGAGAGAGCCTGAGGGAAAGTATATCATTCTTTTATATATATATAGATATTATCTATACATTATATATGCTATATATCATGTGTGAGTTTGGAACTTTAGTTTTCAGATTGATTGTTTCCAGGTGTTGATCCTAACAAGCCTGGTGGGACATCCTCCGATCTGAGGCCCGGTCCTCCGATCTGCCATTGGCGAATCACATTATGCGTTTGTGCCTCAATGGGTTCTTGGGCATCAACTGGAAGGCACTAAAATTGTTCGATAAGTTTTGTCTGGGTTGTGGTTTAACATTGATTCATTACTATTGTCACATTTCATCCTGGCTTGGAAACACATCATCTTAGAAAGGGCATATCAAAAAGTTAGTATACCATTATGAAACATGCGAAGGTTGGAGCAAGAGAAAACATATCGCACAAATGGACACTGGAAGATGTGTCATTCTCCTGCAGAGCGATGCTGTTCAAAATCTCCAGGAGAAATCTCCAGGAGATCATTGATGATGAGTCATTCTTAAACCAACTGGGATTTACCACTGGAACATAATCTCTATTAACTTTTACCAACTACCAATTGTAGTATGGTCCAATGGTAGAGTATTTAGACACCACGCTCTTACACGGAAAACATTCTCCAATTCATACAGTCCTTACCTTCGCAGCCGGCAGCCATGGTGAACAAAAGGAAGCAGAAGCAGCAACAAAGAGCACCTTGGTTTAATGTCATTGTTGTTGGGCCAGTCAGCATGCTTCAAGTCAAGCATGAGCTGGTTTCTTTTTTTAACGCCTCTAAGGACGAAGAGAGGAAGCATCGCAAAAACACCGAAGGGAGTTGGAGTGTTCCCTTGACAAGAATTTAGAAGAGTTGTGAGACATGTAATGTTGTCATGTTAGTTGCCAACTGCCCATGACTTCTTGTGGATGCAGGCTGCCAGCACAGATGCCTCCCGATCTGAGCGTGTCACGGGCTCAAAGACAGCTTGCTTGTCGACATTCAATTTGAATCCTTTGACTCACACTGATTTGCTGTCTGCCCAGTTCATCCAAGCTGCAGAAGCGCTGACATCATCGATTGGGGTGCGCCCAGCCAGTTTCTTCCACTGCTTGAAGAGAGAGTCTCCTTTCATTCATTCATTGTCCCAAAAAATGCGTTGAATTTTGACATGACAGGCGCTGGCTGCAATGCAGATGACGCAGATGCAGGCGTGTTCATTCTGCAACCTGTTCATATCATCTTGAATGTTCATATCATCTTTGAATGAAACAAATCATACACTTTGAATTGTTTTCCATGCGCAGATGCAGCAGTCCCAGTTTACCATGATGATGCAGGCAAGGATGTGAGTGATCTTCGATGTGAGTGATGTTTGTTTGATTTTCTGTTTTTTGGACTTCCTGCAGGCGCAGATGGGGATGGCTACTCCTGCAAGCTCACCAGTCCGATTGTCACTTGTGTGGCGATGCTGGACGCTTTTTTTGTGTTATTGACATTACTCATTGACTTACTGCTGGAGGTAGCAGCAGTGAATGGCCCTCCAATGCAGTCTGGGCCTGAGACCATTTGTCTTCATTTTGTGGCCACCATTGACAAAATTATTGTATGAGGCCCTTTGGCATTGTTGGCAACGGACCTCCAGTCACACCACAGGCTCCAATCATTCAGCAAATTTTGTTTTGAAGATTCTTTGTTTTGTTTCTTGTTGTTTCTTTGTTTCTTGAAACCTGCTGCAGGAAGCTGCACATCCATCAGCGCACCAGGCTTGCCATGCACAACATGATCTTGCGTGTTCACGCTGAGACAAAATCGTGAATGTCAGGGTGGTGTTGCTGCATCGCCTACAGCTTCTCCACGTCAGGCTTGATTATGTTGCTGAGCTCTTTTTAAAATTTGATTTCATCTCTTCAAAGAAAGTAAATAGTTCTTTTCCGTTGGAAGGCCTTGGTACCCGGTCCTCAAGCTCCACCTGGGAGACCTCAGGTGCGAAAGCCCCAACAAACACATGATGTATTCAATGTTGTTCTGGTGGAACGAATCATGGAGTTAATTTCCAAGAGTTTTTTCATGGATTTTTTCATGAATTATGCTACATGTTGCTTCTGGTTGGTTGTTGTTTGTGACTCTGTTTTGGATTGTTCCTGGTGGAGGCTCATGGTGGCCCTCGCCCGCATGCTCCACCTGCTCCGCCTGTGCTTCGCGGGGCTATGCCTCGCACACCTGCAGCTGCCCTCTTGAAGGTAGGATGAGAGTGTTTGTTGTTTCTTCTGAAATGATGCTGTTTGTTTTTTTGCTTCGAAGTATTTATTTGTTTTTTNCTTTTGTCATTGTCAAAATTGATTCCAGGGAGCAGCTGCTGTGCGAAAGGCTGAGGCACCTGGATGCACTTGCTTTTTTTTCCAACATGTTAATGTTTTCTTGATGGTCATACGTTCTGCAGGCGGGATCCAAAGCTGCCTCATCGGACGAGAGGGCATCAAGATCCGAAGCTGCCTCGACGAAGGTGTCAGAAACCAGAGCAAATGGACCACTGACTGATACACAGAATTTTGTGTGATGATGACTGATACACAGAATTTTGCAGGCAAGAGGCCGCACAAACACCACTGATGATGATGATGANTGGACCACTGACTGATACACAGAATTTTGTGTGATGATGACTGATACACAGAATTTTGCAGGCAAGAGGCCGCACAAACACCACTGATGATGATGATGATGATGACATTCAGGCAGGGGAAACACTAGTAATAATTCAATATATCACCCGACCAATGCAAGAAAATAAGTGAAACACATGACATATCAATCATGAATGCAGGTGGTGGGCGAGAGCAGATCTGGCGCATCATCAGCAGCTGGGGTGGNCGACCAATGCAAGAAAATAAGTGAAACACATGACATATCAATCATGAATGCAGGTGGTGGGCGAGAGCAGATCTGGCGCATCATCAGCAGCTGGGGTGGTCAAAGCTAAGGCTGGGCAATCAGGTTGGCACAAGATCTGATGGGTGGTTTTAAACATTTGTATTTTCCCTAATAATCATCAACAATGGTTGGTTGACCAATATTTTTCATAGGGGCTGAAACCACCAACCAGAGATGATTTGGCAAGATTATGAATGAATTTTCACTTCACATTCGCAATGGCTGCAGGCCATGCCGGTGAAACCTGCCGCAAAGACCTCTGCCACACAGGCAAAGGCAGGAATGAAGCAGAAGGCAGGGCTGGCTGAGCAGGGACAGATCCAACACTGAATTGCTCACTTTGTCGGTGCAACATTTTGGCGCAACAGCCAGGCCTGGCATAGCATCACCGACTCCATGTGGGGAAAGCCACTGACTCTCGGATTGGCCATAGTCATTTCGGGTTGAAGCCTGATTTTTTACTGTGACTAATAGTCACAGTAAAAGATCAGGCTTCAATCCGAAATGTCATTCCGGAAGGGATGTGGCTTGATGTTTGCATATGACTCAAGTGGTCTCAGAATGAATGAAATGAATGAAGGAATGAATGAACAAACACATCGATGACTAAATGAATAATAAAAAAGGACTGGCTGAATAAAGGAAGGAAGGAATAAATGAATGAATGCACACTCCAAAAAGGGCTGGTAGGCTGACCTCCAATATTACGACATCGAAATTTGCCGTATTTTCTTGGAAAAGCACACTGCAATGGATGATTTTTTTGATTCTTGAAAGTTGAACTTCTTTGGGTTCCCATGAAGCTTTTGCCTGAGGACAATGGTGGCTGCAAACCTGGTGGTCGGGGGTGTATTTCCGTTGGGCCTCCTCGAAGAGGAGACAAAGATGTGCATCTAGCTTTAACTCACTGGTTGGCATTTTATTGTTTCCTGCAGTCATCCACAGGGTGCCAGAGTGACTTTTCAAAAGAATGTCAGTGTCAGTTGAAAGAGAAACACAACATCATGTTTGTGATCATAGTTCACAACAACTGTGACTGGCCCATGCATCATCATGGATAAATGGCAAGTCATTCATTTGCCTCCAGGTCGTTCATGGCCTAGACCTTTGTGTTGACCTCAGACCCGCACACACTCTGATACAAACCGTTCACAATCAGAGGATGATAGCCACTAACAGAGATTTGTTTTCTCATAACATGTTTAAACCATTCAGATTTTAGATTTATTGAGTGAATAATAGGACACCAGTTCATCTAATATATGTGCGAGTTAAATTCATCAATCATGACAGAAGCTAGCTGCAGTAACATCACTTCTGAGACAAGGCACTTGACAGAATAGCTTAAGTTCATGTTTTCCAGTTCATTTCATTTGTCATGAATTTTGCTTTCATGGTTAGAGTTTCACACATGCCTCAAAGAAGAACTGAATCTGAACAGACCAGTTTGCACAAAGTTGGCTGTTCACACCTTTTGTGACTGCAGTCATTTAGATTTTTTTACATTGGTGTCAGGCAATGAATATAGATGATATTGAATGTGTCATCCTACACTGCCCAGACATATGCACAGAAACTTGGCATGTGACAATGTGCCAAGTTAGTTTTGTTTTATTACTTCAATATGTGCGACTCAGATGCTTAGTCAGTTTAGTTTGCCTTAGTTTTTAAATCAAAACATATATTGCATGTTCTAAGGACTACATAGATTCACACTCTGCCGTTTTTTGGTGCTGCCATGGGGGTTCGCAGTCGGATGAGGAATAAAGACTTGGGCATTTCTCGCCCAGCCTCTAGTTGGGCATTCTTTGTGAAACATCGCAATGAGGCCTTTGCGAAACAGAGACACTGCAGGTTGCATGGGAAGCAAGCTGTGCTCACAAAGCTCACCACCACCCAGCTCTCTCTGGAATGGAAGAACATGTCCAAAGCAGAGAAGCAACCTTTTGTTGATCAAAGTGTCGCAGCTGCGAACGCTAACAAGTCCCAGAAGGACAAGATACTGCAGAATCTACATCAGGCTATGCCCGAACCTATGACAATGACTGCCTCTGATGACACTGACATCAATGGACTGAAGTTTCCATGGGGATTGGAGATGCTGGAGGTTCAGTCTGTGTTGGGCAAAGGCACCTATGGGGTTGTATACCTGGCCTGCAGCAGCGTCAGCAAATGTCAAGTTGCTCTCAAATGCAGTGATACTACCAATGCCAAACGAAAAGTTCCACCTGAAGAGCATGCACTGGAGATGTTGGTTGAGAAGGAGTGGCTGAAGGACGTTTGCCATCATCCCAATGTTGTCCAGTGCTTTGGAGTCGTTGTTGGGGCAGATGATCATCCAGTTGGATTGGTGCTTGAGCTTTGTCGTCAAAACCTTCTCCAGTTTTTGGACGAAAGACCACTGTGTGTCACACAGTCAGCTCCTCCAACGGCACTTTTGGTTGAGCGAACAGCGTTTGCAGCACAAGCAGCTCTTGGGTTGATTCACTGCCACCAAAAAGAAGTTCTTCATTGTGATGTCAAGCCAAACAATTTTTTGTTGGGTGACGGGAGCCGTCCAGGGACACCAATGGTCATCAAGCTTGCTGACTTTGGATTGGCCAGGAAGTGCCAGTTCGGATGTGGTGTTAAGGTCAACGGGGAGAAAGTGTACAATCGTTTTTATCGACCACCAGAATGCGACAGAGACGTGCACAAGGCCCTTGCTGTTCATGACGTCCCATGTATCCTACACTCGTATTTGTTTCATGTAGTTGAAGTCAAGTCCAATCATCAAGGGCTTTACAATGACAGACTGTGCAAAATGTTTCTGAGAAAACAAATTGATAGTTGAGGCCATGGTTGTTGTGTTAATTACAGGCGAATTACCCTCGTGTTTTTCCACTACCCTGATAGGCCACCATCACCTTTGCAGCCGATTGGTGGGCCTTTGGGTGCACATTCTTTGACGTGTTTGCCCTGGGAAGATACAAGCCATGTTTCGTACAGGCTGACATCAAGAGGAACACGGAATGGATTCAAACCATTCTGAAAGGCAGAGTGAGTTATTCCATGTGTTTACAGAAGTGGCTGGAAGGTTTTTTCGAAACCCTCCCTTCCAAACGAACATCTGGAGAGACCACATTCCAGATGTGCCACAGAAATGTCTTTGATTGATGTATTATTATTACTCCAGGGTTGACAGCAAGTTCCAAAACACAAAACTGTTCTTGAGCTCACCACCGAATCAGCATCGATCGAAGTCATTATGGGTATCAGGTCTTCATGTAACCAAGCCAATGTGACTGCAGCCTCTAACTATGATACTTTGGGGGTCAGTGTTGCAGCACTGACAGTGTTTCCGATGGGGTCTGTTACATGGTGACTGATGACGTTGTTTGTGTGATTTCACAGGGCACCACTCAATAGTGTATTTGTGCAATGTGTGTGTTGGTACTGTTTTGACTCATGGAGTTTCACACTTACAACATTGAATTTCAAATTTTTCACAGTAGTCGTCAGTCTTCATGTAGGGCGAGCTTTTGATCAATGTTGGTGCCTGGGCGTTGTGACACCCACACCACTGACAGCTTTATTCCCACCATGCCGCAGCAGGGGAAAAGCTCGTGTTGTCCGACTCACAGCTCAGATTCATTTTTTAATGGCACCATTGCTTGAACATATGTTTTGTTATTTACTCTCAGTATACATTCACTCATAGTAGAACTTCTTAATGTCAGCCATATTCGAATTGCAGATGGTATTTTCCATGTGCCTGATCAGACCCGCCTGCTGGTTGGCCTTGTTCCCAGATCCCACTTTACCAGTTGGTTTCTGTAATTGCACGTGGTGTATTTTGTTCTTCCAACTTCTGTAGATCAGATGATCATCATTCATATGTGTTTTTGTGACTGAAGCTATATCAATTATACCCATGTTAAATTATGCACCCCCAGTTAAACAGTGAAACCAGCCGCCTACATTGCACTCAGGCAGATTTCATACAGTCTCTATGTGCGCCCCTGCACTTGTGGCTTGCATCAATGAGATGGACTTGCCTGCGGGAATGATTTTCAAGTCAACCCACACTGGATTTGACCAAGACTAAATACCAATAACAACAATATCATCATCAATCCAGCAATGCCACATTGGTGCATTTCATTCTTATCCCCCAAACCTTTAAAATTGTAGTGATTAGCCGCCAATCACATAGCCGGGGGCCCAATGAAGTGCACAGTCAACGCTAATGTCAACTTGACATTGATGTGGCAAGGTGCAATGTCGAGATGGGGGCAGAGTCAGGCACAGAGAGCAGTTCTTCCAGTGGTGGTGATGCCTTCTTGGTCCCTAGTATCCCCACTAAGTACATTCTCATTGGTACCACCCAGAACATCATAATATGTTCATTCACCATAAGCCTTCAACTGGACATCACTCATGATGGAAAGTGTCCTTTTGGATGGTGAACACCTTTGAAGAGAAATCACATGTAATGTAGTGCATTAGCTTGTCATAATCCTTCCCAATTTCTACATTGACATATCTACCGGATTATTTGATATAGCACATTGATCCACACTTATTCATGTTTGATGATTTCACGTCAATCACAACATGGTTGGTCACTTTATTTTCCTAGATCCCCTTTTTTGCAAAGCGATTAAATGTGCTTGTGGCCAGGCGTGATTGGGCACCTCAATGGATTGCTTGGGCCCCAGAACCAGTTCGCAGAACCAGTTCGCAGAACCAGTTCGCAGAACCAGTTCGCAGAACCAGTTCGCAGAACCAGTTCGCAGAACCCTGGCATCCAGGTTCTCTAGAACCAGTTCGCAGAACCTCATTCAATGATTCTAAGAAGGGGTTCGCAGAACGCAGTTTTTGCCCACTAAGAACTTGATTAGGGTTTTTGGAACCTAATTCATGGGCCTTAGAACCAGTTCGAAGAACCATGGCTCAAGTTCGGTTAGAACCCCTTTTAGGGTTCGATGTTTTGTTTTTTTTTTGAATTTCCAACATGAATCTGACCATGGTAGAGTTCAGAATTTTTGAGGCTGCCAGCCTGCAGACCAAAAATATGTTAAGGTTTCAACATGGCTCAGGATTCATAATCCACATCAAGCAGAATAAGCCACAAATCCCTATAGCAAATGTATCTACATATATTTCTTTCATAACTTAGATCCAGGAGTTGCCATGGAGCACCCACCGGATCCAACTGATCCAAACTCTGGATGTGTTGAAGTGGACCACCAAGATTGTATCGCTTTGGTGCGTCTTGAACATGAAGAAGGTGTACAGTTCTTGCTGAGAAACACCAAGTCAGGAGAACAGGTGACTGTCAAGGGGCAACCTGTCCAGCTTCACTTTTCTGGAAATCGTGCGTTTGTGGTTCAATGTGAACAACAGGGTGAGAAAATAACTTGGGCTCGTGATTTCTTGAAGAAATCTGTTTGGAGATCCCCTGACGGTGACGAATTTGTGTGCGAGCTAAGCAAAGATGGTAATGTCCGTCGATGGCTTTCAGAGATGGCCAATCAGAAGGANCCCTGACGGTGACGAATTTGTGTGCGAGCTAAGCAAAGATGGTAATGTCCGTCGATGGCTTTCAGAGATGGCCAATCAGAAGGAGATGTCAGTGGTGCCTCTTCAGATTGGAACAAGTTGTGCTCAACTTCACATTTGGACCTTCAGAATGAAGGCAGTGTCGTCATCACAACGATGGGGGCAGGTGTTCTACGAGCTGTGCTGGTTTCTGAAGGCAGTCAACCACACAGCAGATCACAAGCACGTCTCCAAGAAGTGGCGCCAATCTTGGTGTGGAATGATGGCTCGAAGAGGGTTCAATGAAGGCCATTCACTGATCCCATATAGGGCCAACGGATCTGACAAGAAGTTTGGGGAAGGCATGTGCTCCGACGAGCTTGCTATATCCACTCCGGCAACAATCCACTTCCTGGTGCATTTGAGCCAAAGTGATGGCAAGCTGGTCATTTTGGAATCCTTCATCAAAGAGTTTCTCCCTGGTGGATCTCTTGAGATCAAAGTGCCCGGCCAAACCTTGGAGGTCATGGTTCACAATGATGGAACTGTGATGTCGGATGATTTCCAAAACCAGATCTTTCGTGAGAAGGGCTGGAAGTCTCCAGGCAAGTTTGGGTCACTACATGTGGCCACTGTACTCAAACAGCTTGAGCCTTGCAAATCATCACACAAGCTGTACGAGGCATTGCTGGTTGCCATGGGTGAAAGAATTGAACAGAAGTGGCTGCTGCGGAATCATGTGGAGCAGACCTGTATTCGTTTACAAGCCAAGATAGCCAGGACCAAGTGCGAAGAAAGCTTAGCTGCAAAGGACGCACTGGAGTTGAAGAGGAAAGGGAGTAGTTCCAGTGACCTTCCAAGCACATCATCATCGAAAAGGAACAAAACATCCAGCATGGACACATCTTTCACAGCTCACGAAAGATACCAATATTGGCTGGCATCCCGCAGGGCTTTTCTCCAACACAGTCAAATCTGCCTAGTGGATGATGATTCAACAGTAGGAGGACGACACCGACAAGTGTCAGTGTTAATGAACTTATGCAGTGGAGAGGCCTGCTGGGCTCCCCCGATTGCCGCTTGATTTTGCATAGTCATACTCATTGATTTTGATTTCATCCTCAGCCACTCTTTTTTGACAATATGGACTGACAGTGCAGGCATTGTTCGATGAGATTTGGCATGACATTACATGGATGATGTTTGGTCTTCTGAGGACAAGCTTGAGACTGTGTTTCGAGGGCAAGATGTGGGAGCTCCAGCCACTGATGATGCAAAAGAGGCTTGGCGATCCCTGGCAGAGCAGTGGGTTGCAAAGGAATTTGCCAATAGGCCAGTGCTTCCCCAAGATCAGACAGTGAAGAAAACGAAGCTATACAGATTGGCAACCAAGCATCACCTGGCAGCCATAGACTACGTTCTTCGTTCAGTGACTGGAGAAGGACTGGCAAAATTCATTGCCCCAGCCAGATTGCTGCAGCTTGAAGAGGCCATCCAAAGTCAAATTTTATTCTCAACACCCCCAGCTTTGTTTGGCAGATGTTTTTGTTCATTTCTTTGAAGCACTTTGCAACATCACAGCTGTGTGACAAGGGACATGACATATCAAGAGATTAAAAACAAAACAAAATTAGTATTTAGTATTATTCGTTTTCAACTATCCATTGTTTACCTCAACATAAGGAATCACTTTCCTAAGTAATGAACCCTGTTGAGGTTGCGAAGAAGAAAGGCGATCATGATTCAACTGGGCCACAGAAGAGAGGCAGGAAGAGGAAAGCTGATTTGGAAGCTGCAGCTGCTACAGCTACTACGGGGAATTTGGCCAAAGATCCAGGTCCATGGTTGCAGCGATCCATTTTGGTGCATTGCGAAGATTCCTACTCAGTGAACTGTGCGTCAATGTCTTGGTTGCTGGCGTGCGCCGAGGCAAGGTACCTGTGGCTGCCAGACCCATGGCATATGGTTCACAATGTTGGTCTCAACTGTGCGAAGGAGGCAAACTGCTATGCTTCTGTGATCCTTACCTCCACTGCAATGGACGTGTCCTGGGGCCCATGGAACTCTGAGAAGTGGTTCAGGACATTGGGTCAAGGAGTGTCAGAATGGCTTTCACATACAGGGTCTGACGACCCAATTGTGCAGGTTCTGCTGCCTAGGATCGCCGAGGAGCAGGGCTGGGAAGAGACCAATGCTACAGCAGAGGATGTGGCACATGCTGTTATGCACGCGAGGTTCATGACAGCCAAAGGTACAAAGAGCCTGATCACACGGTGGTGGGTTTGGCATGAGCGGTTCGCAAGTTGGATTGGGGAGGACTTGTTTGACAACGCCACGGAACCATCAAGGAAGAGTGGTGAGTGGACCCTGCGATTGGTACCGCTTTTGCATATAGGGCTTCAATTGGGATTTGTTACTCCTGGCGAGTCAAAGCAATTCTTGAAGCCACTGGGCCAGGGCATCTCCAACTTTGCTGAGGGTGACTCAATCAGGTCTGCAAAGGAGCAGCAGGCTCGGGCAAGAGAGTCTTGCAAGAATGCCCTCCATCTTGCCACAGCACCTTGGCTGTTGTTTATTCCTTTTTCAGCCCAATTCCTCTACCTGAAATCAACACTGTGTGGAATCAAATTTTGACAATGAATGGATGCAATATGGTTTACCCTCCCCCTGTGTTTTCATTCAAAACACATTCAAATTCACAGCTATATCATTCAAAACTCAATCAAAATACCACCACAGGGTTTTCACAGAGAACCTTTAGAACCCCTTAGACCTCTAAGAACCCCCCGCCCTGGTCCTTAGAACCTTATTAGGCCTTTCCTGGGAATGTTTTAAATCTTCAAGTCCAACCTCTAGGGGCTTCGAGGGCAAATATGTTCAAGAGATAGACTTGGGCAAAGTTTGTTCTGAATATGTCCTAAGGGGAAAAGCTTCAGGATCCAGAATGGCCAGAGGGTGGTCCTAAGAAGGTTCTAAGTACTATCCTGGGGGGGTTCTTAGAGGTCTAAGGGTTCTAAGGGGTCTATGTCAACAATGCCTTGGGGCATTTTGAAAGAGTTTTGAATAACAATACTATTGTTTTTGAATGAATTTTGAATAAAACACATAGGGAAATGAGAGGTTCTAATAATGATGTTTGTGCAGCTTGCTATTAATTCTTGATTTCTTTGCATTTCAATACCAGCTGTACATATGGAACGAGCATGTAATCTTTACCTCCCCAACTTCGATTCACAACCTGCTCTTACTCACTGACAGCTTAGACTGCTTGTCAGTTTGCGTCTGGCATTGATGATAAGAAAGGAATGGAAAGGATATAAAAGATTTTCCTGATCATAGCAGTTTCAGACTGTGTACGTCTGTGTTTCGGACCTGTGGCCAATCAATCAGTCAAAGTTGCTAGGTAGTTCCATCTGGGATTATTCCTTACAAAGTTTTGGCCCAGTTTTAGCGCAAGTTTTGAGTTCTGAGCAAACATGGCGGACCGATGGTTGAATGCCGCTGCACTTGCTGCCCATGTTGAATCAGCTGCAGCTGATGGATCGTCTTCTTCGACTTCCAATCCTTCAGTTGAGTCAGTTGGCGGTGCAGTTCCAGTGCTGCGGCCTTCGTACTCGGCCCCTTCACTTGGACATGTCCTTGTGCCTCGATTTGAGTTCTCAAAATTGAGGCTTCAAATTGACATTCAACTTCAAGTGATCTCCCGCCGCATGTCAGAACTCGAAGAATATGGGGAAGACAGCATTGGTCAGCCCGGCGTGTTCAATACATTTTATCATGACCTTGCCGGATTCAAAGCAGCCTTGGAGGGCATGAATCGAACGCTCAATGACTTGAGCGATCTCCATTATAAGCTCCTCCCAGAGTGATCAGTGATGTTAGTTGTGTAGCCTGTATACAGGTCAAAATTGTCAAACAAACAACATGAATTTAACAAGTTGCCAAGCTGTATTTCCCAGTCACTCTCGGATTCTCTGTGGTAGCAGGCAATGGTGCATTTTGAACCTTGACATGTCCATACATATGGATGGATGAATTTGCGCTTGCACTTTCTAAGCGCCTGTTGCCCACAGCTTTGTTTGCCGACTGCTAAAACTTTGGATTTTGTTTGCCGACCGCTAAAATGGCGGTGCTGTGCCATAGACTTTGTTTGCCGACCGCTAAAACGGCGGTGCTGTGCCATGGGCGTCTCATTTTGAAGGCCTACCAGGAAAACAAACGGCCGCGATTGCATTTTCATTGCGGTGATTGAAATTCAATTTGTGAGCTGAGCAGCGTCAGTGTGAAGCGTCAGTCAGCATTGCGTTAGCGGCAGTCAGCAGTCAGCAGCCAGCAGGTGGCAGCAGTTGCGGATCTCAGCGCTGTGGAGTGTATAGTTTGAAGATGTCAGTGTTTGATTTGTTTGACGCATTCATTTGACAGGAACCGGGACTGGGACTTGGACTGGGGCTGGAAGCTATAAAGTTACAGTGGCGCGCAATGTCCATTGTCTTCCTGTCCGAAATGGATAAAATTGGTTTTTACATTGTCAGTGAGCAAAAGGATATTGTCAACATTACCAAAAATGAAAAGTACAAAAAATTCAGAAAAACATTTTCTTGAATTAGTAACAATGTGGATGTGGAAAAGAAATTTTTCAAAACAACTTTGTCTAGGAATTTTAGTACAAATATGAAATTTACGAAAGCCAAACAAAATGACTTAGTTGCATTGAAAAAACAGAAATGATGCCAGGGTGATACAGTATGATGACAAAGCAAGGATGACTAGAGATTTTTGATAGTGCATTTTGCTTCTATGTTGTAGAGATAGTAAGTAAAGTCTGAGATCCTTGCAGGCAAGTTAGCAGATCTTGGCCATTGGTTGTTTTACAGAAACGAAGGCTGACAGATCTGATACATGAGCGATGATTACTGGTTAAAACTCTTTCTAGGCCAAGCATTGCAGGAAACAATGATGTGAACCAGGACCACAAGAAATGGGCTTAGGTCCGGGCCAACGACAAAAGGTTCGGAGTTCTCTTGTTCAATCGTTGCAATCTTAAGTTTTGTTTGGCAAGCGTTTGGTTCACATAAACACGTTGCGCATTTAAATTGCTGTGCCTTAGTAATTGCCAATGCCAATGTTGGCGCACAAACAGTGATTTCCATGGTGTCGGTATTGGTTGTTTTATGACTGGATTCAATTTTGATATAGCGTTCTGATACATTGATTTACTGTTCTCTCTGCTGGCATTTTGCAGCCTGCAGTCACTGTTGTTTTTACACTGACTGTGGCGGTGCGGGCAGTTCCCAGCCAAGGCACACAAAACTCAGCATCCAAACTGAGGTTAATTACCTTGCGTTGATGGTTTTACCTTCGTTTCTATATTTTGGGGTTGATGATATAATATGACTGACAGAAGAATGATATCAAGTTGGTGGCGCTTGGATTCCATATTTTTGTGGTTCAAGGTGTGGTTGTGTATGTCTAGCAGGTAGCCACGGGCGGAACCCGGCCCAAGGCATTCAAACTTTGGCAGTGGTGTTTGAATGCTGGGCGGAACCCAGCCCATCGCATTCAATATAATAAGTCTTTAATCATTGCACATGCAGCTTTTTTATTTCAAGATATGTTGGCAGAATCTCCATCCCAAGGTCTTGAAAAAAAGAGTGTGAGTACATGTTGTATTGCACGTTGGGCAGAGACCGGGCCATTGCAGTAAAATATAAAACGCTAACAATAATAGTAACAGCTAATCGGTCTTTCTTTTGGACATTGGGCGGAAGCCAACCCAACACCATTGAAGTTCATGTTTGATTGTCTGCAAGAATCCTGCCAACATTTTTGATCTTTTTGCTGGATGTGGGGCCATGCCATGATTGTTTGGTTTTACTTTGGCAAAATGCCGCTCCAAGTCGCAACAGCTGAACACTGACAACAGTGACAATGACGCTACCGCAGCCGAAACTCAATAATAGGCAAAGGAGCAAAAGCAAATACGAGCAACAACAAAAAAGACAAAGACACCAACTCAGAGCTGAACAGGTAACAAGGACAACCACGATGGCAACAACAATAACAATGATGACGACAACAACAACAGGAAGGCAAACCACAAGAACACACCAACAACAAAAACAACGCACAGCAAAGGCGGCAAACAACCTGTGCAACAATGACAGGTTGAAATAAAAGCCAACATCACCGATCCCCAACATCACCACCACCACCACCACCCCCACCCCCACCACCACCACCACCACCACCACCACCACCACCAAGAACAACAACAATCACAACATCACTACTAACGTCCAACATTACCCTCGTCAACAACAACAGCAGCGCCAACAACGACAACCACGACCTCCACCACCACAATAACTTCAAGAAAGAGAGGAACAACAACTTCAACAGCAACAATGACAACAAACCAACAAACACAACATCTAACAACACCAGCAACAACAGCAACAACAACAACAACAACAACAACAACAACTACTACTACTACTACTACTACCACCACTACAACACCAACACCAACACCAATGCACTACCACCGCCACCGCCACCACCAAGAAGAAGAAGAAAAACAACAACAACAACAACAACAACAGCAACAACAACAACAACAACACTTTAACACCTACACAATGATTCACCAGGAACAGCTTTACAACAACAACAGCAACAACAACAACCAGAACAACAAAGACAACGACAACGATAACAAACACAACAATCAGCATCCACCAACAATGTAAAAACATCAATGAAACAATGACAGTGTTTAACTACAACAGTTTCACAACAACATTTTCAACAATGACAATTCAACACCAACCGTTAAATACCAACAGTTCCAAAACACGACGAATCAGTTGAACGACAGCATCATCAACAACAACAATTGCCCACCCACCATCACCCTGGAGCAGTGTCCTTCTGTTGACCTTGAGGCATCAGACGTGAGTGCTGCAGTTTCCAGAGCGCCATCATTGACACCCAGGCTGGGACAGCAGCCAACTCCTATGTGCCAAGCAGACAACCTCAACTTGATCAGATGTCAAATTCTTTGGTGACCAGATTGCGCTCATCAGTTCCAAAATCAGGTATATCAGTTGCATGGAAGTCGCTCACTGACACAGATCTTCAAATATCAGCCTTTGTTTTTTTTTCGACGCTTTGGGGTTCAAGCAGCAGTGCGACAGTGCCTCATCGAGCATCAGTGTTGGACCAGTCCAGAGACAGTCCATCCTTGGCAATTCATCATGGGGATAAGAAGGGCAACGACTAGCTCTCAATCCAACAAGACCTCTGCCAAGCAGGACAAGTTGAAGGAGCACCAGGCCCGCAGCCAAAAGATGAGTGAGGCCATGACCCTGGAGAGTCTTGTGGATCGGTTGAAGGATCGCCCAACAATTTTGAGCCACATCTACAACTTGTTGGAGATGGGGCCCTATGATCAGATTGACCAGCCAGGGCTTTGTGCCCTCCACCTGCCCGTACGAAGCCTTGGAGGATTTAAATCCACTCAGCAAAGGTCGTTCCATCTTGGGGCTCAAAAAAACAATTCTGCAGCGAGGCCAAACTCTTGCTTGGCAACGCGCGGTCATTGGCAACATGGCGCATATATAGCTCCTTGAGTTGATGGCACAGGGCCCTTCCGTGAAGTTCGGGCACAGGTGCTCAATGAGCTGCATCAAAGCATCACGGCAACTTGTTGCAGCATTTGGGGAGGCTGTCCATCTCCATCTTCTGCCAATTTGCCTGCTGAGTTGCAGAAGCTGGATGAGCTCTCCATCAATGATGGCATCAGTGTCTATGAAGCCTCTGTGGGATGTGGCATGCTGAAAGTGAAGTGCACAGAAAAGTGTTTGGGTCGGCCCTCAAACAGATCGATCTTCCATGGTGGAGAAGAGAGGTGCAGCCAATGCAAGCACCATCCTCATGTCCTTCTACCCCATCAACCATCCCAACTCCATCGACAGCAAGCCCACCAAGTGGAGACGGAGGAGCGCTGGGATCATTCGACTAAAGATGGCTGAAGACATCCATTTGATTCGTCCCTTACGTGGGCGGCTTCATCATGGCATCGTGAGCATTTGCCATTGAAGGCAAGTGAGGCGTGATGATTGGCATCATGAATGGCCTGATGACATTGCGCAATGAGGATTTGGGTTTTGCCGTGACTTTGAAACAAGTCAGTGGCAGGGGGTTTTGCAGGTTGACTGCAGCTGACCACAGCAAAGTGAGTTTGCCTTTGGAGGTGAAAAAACAGCTCATCCGTTTGCAGTCTTACATGGTGTCCAAGTGAGTGTGGCATATTGATTTGTTATTGACTCACACTCTTAGTTACATACTCTGGCTCTGACTCACTGACTGAATCCATTCTTCTTTGCCATTTGCCAATTTGCAGTGACATCGTCGTGAAAACTTTGGAGCCCGGAGCCTCAAACTTGTTGATTCACATATCATGTCTGTGAAAAAAACAATGGCATCGACAATGCTCTGGACTGAGCCATGTTGTTATTTGATTTGGTTGTTCGTTCTTTACCTATTGGGCCGAAGTAACAGTCCCAATACAATGTTATATCAAGGTAACATGCATGGAATTCATTGGACATTACTATGATTTCCAGCGATGTGAGTGAGGTTTCGTCTCCCCAACCTTACTTGAATTGATGGATGACAGTAGCAGATGATGATGTTGCCAGTTGCAGTGTGTTTTTTTCTTTGGTGATTTTTTGTTAACCTACCCTACACTACAACCTCTACATTGTGATATCTGAAAGCAGTAAGGTTTCAGTCTGTAGGTTGTGCAGTTTTGGCAGGTTTTGCAAAGGTTTTTGTTGTTTTTTGCCCATAGCATCAGTCCTTTAAATTCAGCAGGGAAGTGAATAACACTGCTTAAAATATAATACTGTTTGAGCAGGGGTCAGCTGGCCATGGGGTAGTCAGCCAACCTCTTTGACCTAGGATGTATGTCAGACGTATCCCATCCCCGCAAGATACACATTAATTTTTGCATCTTTCAAACAAAGCGGATTGTAGCCCCAAGTAACTCAAACAACGAGGTTTGAGAATGAGGCCATCATCAACAAATTTGTTCATTAAGAGCAAAACAAGTCAAACATCAATCAATGAATGAAAGAGTTTGGGTACAAGCAGACTGAGAAGTGAGCACCCCAAGGTTGAATCACTACAAATTTCTCATGGTTTTCTCACAAAATCATTGAAACAAACTACGCATCCGATCTAACCCTCTTGATCTGAAGGAAGGTACTGATGTTTTCAAGGACCGCTACTACTATTAATCATTAAGGTCAGATTGAAAACATGACGTGCGCCCTTTGTCCCTAGGATGGCCACCTCCGCCAATTTGGCCTGAAATTCAAGACAACAACTAACTAGTGACCGAAGGCTATTACACCAAACCTCCATCATTTGGCGAAACAACATCCCCAAACTCAAACAGTCATCCTCGGTTTTGTGCATATGCCGTATTCAATGATATGCAGTCTCAATTCTCAGGTACCCACCTCCCAATCGATGTCTTGAGCTCAGCTCAGCTCATCCAGTTGGTTCAGTTCAGGTTTGCCACTTGGTTGGAGTTGTTGCTCCTAGTATGTTTCATCATGGCTCTCATCATTCGGAGTGATCCTCTTCCAAATTAACGCATCATCTCAGGTGAAATCGAACGAGGGCAATTGCCATGGCAGCACTGAGGTTTCAATCTCAGTGAAATTGATTCTGATTGGCCTGTTTTTTTTGTAACTTTCAAACTGTTTTGTCATTAATGTCATGTCAAGATGCCTTCGAATTGATTTGAGAAGGTTTGTGTTGTTAGAAACTACAAGCCATCATTCATTGCTCTGACCTACTTGGCCTCAGCTTTCAAGTCTCAAAACCGCTCATAAATAGTCAGTCATTTGTGGTGGGCGGTTCTGTTCGTGACGTGGTCATGGGGCATGGCCAAAGTCAAGTCTCAGATCCACGTGCGCTTCCTGATGGTTGTTCCCAAGACCCAGCAGGATTGGATGAAGGAACCCAATGCCTTTTCAACAACACAAAGACTGATGTGTTGGTCATTGAGGACAGCTGGTTTCCTTTTGAATTTGATGCTACTGATCCTGCAGCATGCTCGAGAAGGTTTAAACGTCGGAGAGCGCTCAACATTTTGCTCAAGGAGTACCATGACTTGAGCTTGCCTGTCCCTGATGAAGTGACGCAGTTGGCATTGGAAGTTTCCGACCACACTTTGTGCGATCAAATGCCAAAGAGGAAATTTGAATTCAGAATGTTTCGAGCCAGAAGTCTGCTCAAGGGACTCAAGGGCTGATTATTTGTTCTCAGGCTGTTTGAGTTTTTTTGACTCTGACAGTGATCAATTTGTAATTCGCAAATAATAATTTGCTGCTTCTTCAGCTTTGGTACATATGCTGCCACAGCTTTGATGGTAAAAAACTTGCGTCAGCAACTTATTGCTCTTCCAGTCACTTGCGTTTAGTTGTTGAGGCAGGTCAGGGTACACGGGTCATAATGATGCAGAAACCAAAAACTATTTCCACTATCGTGCAAGAGTCCATCTTGACTTGCATTGCATAGTGTATTTCGCAGTTTGCACCGGCTGACATTGCCTGAGAACATCATGTGTTTGTAGTCAGAAGTCTAAAGCCATTTTGGCTGAGTGACCTCCCGCTAGCAATGTCGCAGTGGCTTGATAGCAATGGTGGTGGCTGTGACGACGACAGTTCTGACTGGTTTCCGCCGTGTGCTGAATAAAAGCTCTTATGCGTGCAGGGTTCTAGCCTGCAAAAAATCAGGAGTATCACAAGCAGGTCATTGCTGCCATGGACGACGAAGCTGCCAAATTAGAGACGCTCTAGAAGCTACATGTCTCCCATACCGTTGCGCGCCAATTTTATGCAAGCTTGCAATCAGGCGATGCCCCTCTGAAACATCAGCTCCAATCTGACCTTGAGAAACATAGCCGGGTCGCCTTCTGCCGGTAGTTTCCACGGAAAAGGGTCTGGATACTTGGATTCACCAGGTTCACTAGCTTCTCCAGTGCCAGAATCTTCTTGAGCAGGATCTTCATCTTATCTAGCTTTTCTAGGCCCTTCTCCAGCGGAATCTTCTCCAGCTTTTCCAGGCTCACCAGGTGGACCAGTAATTCATTCTTTGCAATTTGTTTGCAGGGCTTGAGCCCGTGCACTCTCAAAATATTTTGCTGCGAACGCGCAACAAAAAGAAAAGGCAGACTCCATGGGAGCTTTTGTTTCGGTTATGAATCTGAATGAATTCGAGTTTAGGAAGTTCAAACCACCTGTCCTGGGTTGAAAACCCATGGCTCTGGGATCACCCCACATGCTCCGGCTCAGGCACCAGATGCTGAGCGCATTGAGTCCAGGTAGGGCAGCCACCAGGGGACTTCCGAGTTTTTCCAAATGCCAGGTGTTGTGAATTTGCTGCTTTTGTTTCCCAGATCAAATTGGAGGCCCTCTATTTTTTCCTACGAGGCTTCCTTTCTTCAAGTGATTTCTGATGTTTTCGTATGTTTTTGCGCTGGCGATTGGTGGTGCCTGCTGTTGGTTTGATTGCGAGGTAGGTGTTGTCAGTTGTTGTCGTAGATCATGCCAGAACAATCCAGAACAGACGCAGATGATTGCAGATGTTTATTTCCAGAAAATTCAAATAATTTCAAATATCGTCAAGATGATGTCGCTTGCGTTCTTCTAAACAATTTCGAGGCGTAAGATGACCTGTGCAGATGATCGCAGACGCGCGCCAATGATCCGAGCTGCTTCGAACTGCCCAGTCCCCAGCCAATCTCAGCCATCTATTTTTTCATTTTCCATGATGCGTCCTCTTGCATTGCAGAGCCAGTCAAAATCAGTCAAATTTTGTGATTTGGTTTCGTTAGCAATGATAGCCACATGTAGCCACTGACAGACATAGAATGATATGACATAGATAATGAAAACCTGGATGATTTTGGTTCTTTTGGGGGGATGGCCCAGAATCAATCAGAATCAGGAATTCATTGTCCACTTCTCTCACATCACGTGCTCGCCTCAGAATTGTTCGAATCTTGGCCTATGCAATGCCATGCATATGGGTGGACCACATATGACAACAGTGCAGAACACAATAGAACACACGGAGAACAATGAGATGTGATGCGCTGCAATGCACCACATTATGTTAGGATGTCCTTGCCCTTGTCACATTTAATCACTGTCGCTGCTCCAGAGACGTTCCTGACTTTTTGGATCTTCAGAATTTTGCAACTTAGGATTACATTGTGGTTGTTTCCAAACAATGCTGTCCAACCTTGCAACTTGGTTGCTCATTAGGAGTTTGGAGGTCGTTACTGACAGTGGACCAGACTGTTGGTCCTGGACAACAGTTTCTTTTTGTATTGATATCGATGAAAACACATTGAGGTTTTCGTTTGTAATTGCCAATGAGTTTTTTGGGTTTTGGATCTATTTGTAATTGTCGGTCCCATCAGACAACCAAAGTTGTTGTATGGCTGCAGAAAGGGCACAGGGGCAAATGCTTCTATCTGAGTGGTTGTGTATAATGTCCTAGTTTATGATTATGTTTCAATGATTCAATTACCTGGCAAGCATGCATTTTTTTCCGCGGAACCAACCCAGCAACCACATATAATATACTAGTCTCAAATCATGCTGAAGTTTCCCATATTTCGTGCAATGATTCAAAGATCGGCGAAATATACATTGGTCCAATGATGGGGTCCTTGATCACCCCCCTGAGGTTGTCCTTCGAACTTGCCATGTTTGGCAGCCTGAAAGCAAACAAACATGTACCACTTACTTTGCACAGCGCAGCACTCAGGTATTGGGAGGATACCTTGCCGACATCTTCGACATCATCGCTTGCCAACATAATATGGTTCAGTGAATAGATATATATATATATATACACATATATAAATATTCTGAATATATTATATATGGTTGTTGAGTGTGAGTTGTGTATGTGTGTGTGGGTGGTGAACATTTTTTGATTTCATTTTTCAACCTTCACTTTGAACCAAAATCTTGCATAAAGATTGTCACTTTCCCATAATTTACACCAGCTCATGTGACGTGTAACCAATCTTTATGCAGTTTTCTTTTTTTGCAAATCACAAAAACTATTTTTGCCTTGAAAAAAATGATGCAGGAAACAAGTGCCACATTTTGAACATTAAATTCCTGTGTTTCAGTTCAGAAATACACACACACANACAAAAACTATTTTTGCCTTGAAAAAAATGATGCAGGAAACAAGTGCCACATTTTGAACATTAAATTCCTGTGTTTCAGTTCAGAAATACACACACACATACCCTACACTTTACATTGTGAAGCACACCTTAAGATAGAAAACACACACACACACACACCCTACACTTTACATTGTTACACACACTCTAAAATAGAAAATCTCACGTTATTGACACAGCTAAACAAAATAGCCAGCCAAAAAAAACAACCTTTTTCAGAACTGGTTCTAAGAACCTCTTTTGGTACTAAGAGTTCTTAGTACCTTTTTTGGGTACTAAGAACCTTCTAGAACCGACCCCCCTCACGCCGGTCCCCTTAAAAACCCCCCTAATGAACACATTGAATGTTGGGAACCCTTTTCTCAAACATCTCTGGGGGTTTGTTGGATTTCCAGTAGAACCGCAAACATCAAGCTCAGCTTCTGAGGCAGCGGTGCCAGGTGTGATCAAGATTAAGGCTGGATTCGAAAAATGAGTCAATTTGCCTCAACTTTCAGCTGAAACACGTTCAAATATGGTGAGGAACTCTTGCTTTTAGGTTGAAGAATCCTGAGTCACCCAAATCTTTTTGGATCAATTCTTGAAAACTCCCGCAACTTTGAGTTTTGGACTGGTCAAATCCTCTCCAGGTGGAGGGTACCGCCGTCATGGGCTCCGTCTCGGTGGCCGTGAACGAGCGCGCAAAGCCAGCGGTGCTCCTGACGCCTGGACCTCAAGACTCTGGAAGCCGGGTACCCTCTGGTAAACATACAAAAAGCGAACTGGAAAATCACCATGCTATTAATGGGAAAATCAACGATTTCGACTGGGCCATTTTCAATGGCTATGTTAGTTTACCAGAGGGAAGGGCTTACCACATTCTTTGGGACATCTTTGGGTTGTATGCAAGAGTCAGGCCATTAGATCGGCCACCGGGGATGCAACTAGAAATCCAACGGCTTGTGCGGATTGTGCCGATGTCTTAGAACCTCTCCTACATTCAGTCGGCAAAGGGCTCGCCTGTTTGGGGAATGTTTTCCTGCTATCATAACCAGCTGAAGAGTGACAATCCCAAACCCACTCTGAGCATCCGCAGCAATTGAAACTGCTTTAGAATCGCCAGTGGATTCCCTTGCTAGATCGGCATTTAAACATGATTTTTGACTTGGGAAGATCTTCAGAAAGACCAGGCCAAGTTGGCTCTTGAGCGGAGCAGGCTGGAAATGTATGACCCCAACTTTGATTGGGATGAAGCGGAGAATCTCATGGAATCTGGAGCATCACAGCCCATGCCAGTGCAGAATGCTGGGGCAGTGGACCCGCGGGGTGATTTGGAGCCCTGCAAGCGGCTGTTGCAATGGCAAGCGCACGAAGCACAGGTGAATCAGATTCGAAGGTGTGGTGTAGATGTGTTCACTGGTTGTTGGGATTCCGCTTCGTTGCGCCTCTGGAGATCTTCAGATTTCCTGACTGCACCACCTGAACCTCGTCCGCAGCTGGAAGTTCAGGTGGGTGGCTTCTTGAACGATTTCGCAGAGATTGCGGAGCATCAGCTGCTGGTGGCGGTGTCTGCAGGTCTCATTCCGACCCCTGGGGAGGCCTTAAAGCTGTACGATTTCCGGGATCAGCTGGGCCTGGGGACTGCCAGTGGTGATGCCCCGAAAACTTCATCAGCTGGAAGGGTGCAACGTTTCGAGTTCCATACCCGTGGCTGTCGTGCCCTTGGGTTGTGGCGCAGGTCGCCTGACGAGTGGCCACAGTGGGTCGGATCCATCTCCAAGGACTCCTTGGCAGTTTGCCGCAGCTCTCAGGTGTCAGGCTGTGCATCTTTGGAGAAACGTCACCTGGTTCCAAATCCCCATGGATTGAAAGAGGTCACCTCCCTATGTTGGGGCGATGAAGATGTCCTCTACAGCGGTGGCACGGATGGTACGGTGAAGGCCTGGAAGGTGGCTGAAAGCTCCTGCGAGCCGCTGTGGTCTACCTCTGTGGCTGCTGGATCCTGGGTCCGAAAGATGGTGACCGTAGATGCCGTAGATCACCAGGACGGCCATGGCTCCGGATGTTTGGTGGTTGGCCACTCCGAGGGTGTTGCGTGGCTGGACCCGCGGTTGCGGGAAAAGATGGTTGGAAAACTGGAGGGATATGGTCAGGCGCATGCGGCCTGTGTGGTGGGCGCCCAAAGATTGGTGCTCAGCTTGGGGCGACAGTTGGCTCTCCTGGATTTGCGTTTGGGGCATGAAGTGTTGGCCGATGACTTCCAGGCCACCATTGTGTCGTTGGAGGTTCACTCTCAGTTGCCTGGCCGGATAAATCTGCTGGCCGGGTTGAAGGATGGCATGGTCCAAGTTGTGGACGTAGCTACCACGATGCATTTGAAGTGACATCTAGTTTCCAAGTGCCCAAGGGCATCCAGAGCTGCTGGGGAAAACAATTGCTATTCTGCAGAGATGGGCCCCTACCACTTACAGCTTTCACAACAGTATTGACATAATACATATACATATCCCTCTGAAGTATAATTTATATATCCCTGTTAAATTGATATTTTTCGTCATGACTTGACTTTTGGGGAATCTATTGATCACCCCAAGTGGCAGTGGAGGGTATTGCTGCAAGGCCGGAACAAGTGGAGGAAGAGCTGCAGAAGGAACCGGAGCCATCCACGTCAGAAACTGAGAGTTGCTCCGTCATGGTGAAAACTGACAGTTGGAGATGTGTAGCATCAATGGATTGGTTGAAAGGAAAATCTACAGGAAATCATGGTTTTTCCCGTGGACTGTACGGGTTTCCTGTAAATTTTCCCTTCAACCGATCCATTGATAGCAAGAATAGGCATGTGCTTTGCCATTGCCAGGAGGATTGGCGACACGAGTTTGCAGTAGACAAAGTGTCATGTGTCATGGAGCATATCTTGGGGGTCTTGTCGCGAGTAACAAACCCAAGTGGGGACATGAACAAGGAATTCTTCGGCAAACATCAGGTTCCTCCATCCTTCAATTATTCTTGCTTGCGCACCGATGCAGGTGGTTGTATGGTAAGACTGGTAAGAACTTTAAACGGAAAGGGTGGTTGAAGGATGAACCCTCAGGAAAGTCCAAACTTCCAAGACTAGTTTTCACTTGAAGGGAGTGGGGGCACATTTTGCAGAATTTGTGGGAATTGCCTTTGTTTCCCTAAGGACTCGCCAGGCCTGATTGTCCGAAACCATCAAGAGATGAATTCTTGGGGGGGGGGAACTGGCGGACTGGGTACAGTGAGGAGCATCACCAAGTCACAAATTGGGGTATTCCCCATTTTGAGACAAAATTCATACTGATATTTTTCTATATATATATATATATACCAATGTGGGTCAGTGCTGGAACCTTCTGCCTCTTAGAAACGATCGGATCTCTACTACTTTAGGTATTTATCCTTTGTCCCTTCTGTTGTATCAACACCAGGATACAGCACTTCTTTTGGCACATAAAGTCTTTTTTTTTTGTGGGGGCCCACGGCAGTTGTGGTGCAAGCATGGTTACTGCGTTGATTTCAAAGGAAGGATAAGGCAAACAATGAACTTACTATTAAAACACGGTGGTTTCCTGGCAAGTAAGTATATAAGTATATGTTGTGCACATACACTTGAGTTTTGCCTGAAACCAATTCTGCACCATACTAGTGTGTGAAATCACATACTGTAAATTCAACTAGTCAACCCCCTTGGGGACACGCATTCCTCACTGCCAGAATTGGGCTTGGACCAGGACATGGTGGATCAAGCGCTTCAGCGAGCTTTGGGAGGTCGCTGAGAGGCTTAGCTTCGGCAGCCTGGGGGCAAGGCCCAAGGAAACGATTATCAACTACCAACCAATTATAGGGTTAATAATTTTGAACCATACCCATATAGCATATCCAATAAAGCCAACCTCACCAGTCCCCTTTGGCATGCCGAACTCTAGAAACGTCAGTGATACATTCACTGGGCGGTGTACAGTTCGCCCAAGTGGATGGGCTGACAGCGATTGATTGTGTGGACGGCATTTCCACAGCTTGCCGATCACGAAAAGAGTGGTGAAAATGGCGTTCTCCTGGTGCCACACCAAAGCACTTGCCAAGCTGTGACCAAGATTGGCCAGATGGGTATGGGGTTACAAAACATTGGCATTCCCCAAAACACGATGGTTCACTGCTGATTGCATGTTAACATTTTTCTGCTGCAAAATATGAGCATGTTATTTCTTCTAATGCCTTTGGACCCATCACGAGATGGACCAAAAGTTCTCGTTCCATTTGTGAGCTCCAAGCTGAGCTAATTTTGAGAATGGGACTGCGCCTGATATCTCTGAAGCTTCTGCGCACAGATCGAAGCAAACTTCAAACACGTCTTTTTTGTGGATCATTTTCATCATGCTTGAAAGGATTAACAATGCGCTTAGACAGACAGATAGATGGATGACAAGATGATCGGCAGATGCGCATG
Organism: Symbiodinium sp. clade C Y103; assembly: GCA_003297045.1. NCBI lineage: Eukaryota > Dinophyceae > Suessiales > Symbiodiniaceae > Cladocopium > Cladocopium sp. clade C. Next base: position 242,091 of record BGPT01000121.1, on the reverse strand, counting down.
TTTGGGTAAAAAAAGTTGTAACACAATATAAAACCATGTATATACACATATAACCATGTACGCATGTTTTTTGATAGTGTAATCGAATTGAATTCCAACAATGAAGTGTCATGGGTGGTCAAATTCCACACCACAAAGCATCCTGAAGGCATGGGGCCTCATGAGACTCCTATGTGTGAGAGTATCCATGTATGGCAAACAGAAAACTAAGAAAATCCATGGTTTTCCAGTGAAAACATCCCTGGAACATCCTCGCCACTTCACCATGGGCCATGGCCCTGCGGGTGATCAGCGGCCTAAAGGATGTGGGGCCACCGAGCTGGTGGACGCGATGCCGTGGATGTCCTTTTGATGTTTTGTTTTGTTTTGGTGTCTTCTTGGCCAGTCAACTTGCCATGATCCAACAAGAACTGACCTGGAATCTGTCTGAGGTGGCGAGGCTTTATCGATGTGTGCTTTTCGAGGTGCGAGACACAGAGGAGTTTAGTGTCACCGAGTTTTGAACGGTGGCCCCAAATGCATGGAGAATGGGATCCAAGACGATCTTTTTTGAAACGCTCCGCTCTTTTTTCGTTCCACTTTTCAGGGTTCTGAAGTTCTGAAATTCACGCCCAACAAACATCTTGAAACCATTTTTCCAGCATCATTTTCCCAAAGATCAGTTTGTTTTTTTTTTGGACAAGGTTGAAGCCTTCCTTGCCTCGTCCCTGTCAAGGCCTCCACTCTGCGGTTGGGCCCGGGAGGCCCCTGCGGTGCTGGGGCGCTGCGCAGCGCCAAGGAGCTTTTGGAGAGGGAAAAAATGGTGCCGGCCTTGGGAAAAGCTGCGTTTTTTTTTGGTGTCATGAGATTGGCTGCGCTGTCTTTCACTGGTCCTCAGCGCTAGACTCTGCTAGCTGCTAGATGTCGAAGATGGTGCCTTTGAATTGAATGTGAAGTTGAAGCAAGATGACGAAGTCTTCACTTCATAGTTGGCCACGATGAGTTAACAGTTCAGTCCAGTCGAACAAGAGAGCAGGCCGCATCCCAGTCATTCCCTTCGATTTTTAATGATTTTTATAACTTTTCCTGAGATAACGGTAATTTATACAGAACCACCATATTGTTTTTGGGTGATGGTAATTTCTGAAGTTATAATATGACATAACCACCCAATTCAGTTGAGAACGTGCCAGCCAGTCACGACGGGAGAACCAGGTGGCAGCTGTCAGCGGAAATGCCCTGCAGGCCAAGGTGCGATGGTTCCATCCCATAACTGGCACGACCACTTTGCTGATCCAAGTCTCGTGGGTAAAACTCTTGTCAAAACCCATGGTTGGAACCTGTCAGAATCCATTTTTCAGGAATTTTAGCCACAGTTTTCCCAGAGTTTTACGCCACGATTTGTCCAAGATACCTGCCACCATTCACCCAGATCTGCAGCACCCTGGAAGGCCCAAATGGCCGCCTTGCGCGACGGCGGAATGCCTGCAGGGAATCTCAGGAAGCATATCATGGGGTGATTGAAGATAACTTGGAATGGATCCTCTCATCAAATCTCATGGTGATCAGTGTTGATGAGTGGTGATTTATTGTGATTTATGGTGATTGTGAATGGCGACTTGTGGTGATTAGTGGTGGAGCGATGGTCCAGCGACTAAGTTTAGACACATATCTAATCCTTGTCAGAAGGAAACAAGTTGGACACATGGTCATTTTGCTAAGTGGCCCATGGAAAAACCCAGCAGCCATCTAATGATTATAATATTATAGGATATTATAGGTACTGTATGACCAGCCATTTTGATTTTTGTTGGCCAAAGTCTTTCAAGACCAAGGTGGGCGTTCAAAGTTGGACCTCGGGCGAGCTCATCAACAGGTGCTGTGGGCGGAAGATCTGGTTGGGCATGTGCTATCAAAACCTATAGAAAGAGCGCCCAAACCTGCGAATTGGATGTATCTTGATACGACTTTGAGTCAGAGATGACATTGTTTAATCTATTCATAGATTTGATGCGCAGGAGCTTGCAAGGAGCAGAGCTGCCTGCTCCCGAGGCTGGGATGTCCAGGCACTAGTGCACCAAAAAGTATAATCCCCAAAACAGTTGGTATTCTTCAGATTGTGTTTGATGCATGCCATGATATGGTAGTGATCACAAAACTTTGGGACATATTTGGATGGTTGGAATATGTATCCACCTTTGACTGGTGGACAGGTGCTGAAGGCCCTGGCCTCTCCACCACGGATCTTTGAGTGGGCGGCTTGGGTTGGGATGGGGTGGGACCATTTTCTTGGGTAACTGCCTGAGTTTTGCTCCACAACCACCATATCATGTTCACATGATTGCTGGTTGGTGCTTTCATTCTTAGGAACAGTGATAGCAACTTGAAACTGATTTGGATCACCATGTCACTATGATTTGGAATTGTTAACATCATCCCAAACTGACTGACTTCCATACTTTTTTCGGGGATGAGTGGCTCAACTGAGGCTGGGCACCTTCGTGAAACCCCGCAGGTGGACAGAGCTGGTGCAGAGGAACCCGCCCTTGGAAGGTGAGGGGATCTGGGATGCCAGGTGGCCTTGGTAGACAGATTCACCAGGTCGTTCCAATTTCCCCATCACCCCTCCCTTCCCTCCAATATCGGTTCGGGCTCAAAATCATCCACCCTCACAACAGAACCAGCATTCAAACATGGACAAAAAAACACCGCTAGATCAGCTGGTAGCCACCCATCCCCCCCCCATGGGCTCCATTTGGGATCTCCATCCCTCCCCATGGCAGGCCTGGTGAAGGCCAACTTGGTGAAGCGGGTGGACTCCGTGGAGAAGGCGGATCTCTGCTACTGGGATGCCCAGGACGGAGATCGCTTGGACCATTGGTTGGAGGCGCCATGGGGCACCATGGGGTGGATGTTTTCGGCTAGTTGGGTATGTTTGAAAAATGAGTGGTTTCAGTAGATCTGATATATATTAGATTCCAATTTAAACCGCTTCTGCAATCTAGATTGAAACTTGTGATTGAAGTCTTCCGGACTTGGAGGGTTTTGCTCCGATTTTTTTGGTGCTTTCTCTATCCATGCCATCCCTTCCCAGCAGCCGCCAGGCTGTGGTGGAGCTGTGTGTGGACCTGCAGGTCCCACTGCTCCAGCCCAAGTGGGGTGCGGCTGCGTTGGATGCCATCGCGTGCGGGTGCCTGGGGTGGCAGCCAACCGAAGAGATGTTGGATCTGGGTCAGGTACACTGAAAGGATCTGAAAGGGAAATGATCCGGGCACCAAAGGGCTATTAAGATGTATCATTATGATTCTTTATGTGTTACTTGCATGAGTCAAAATTGTATGTTGCAAAGTGATCCTATCCAGGAAAGGGGGCAACGTGTGTGTGGCTTTCTGGGCCTCAAAGTTTGACCCATACCGCCCATACCTTATATTACCGTATATAGGCATGGTATGGCACCAGAACCCGCACTTTAGAAAACGTCGCTGCTTAGGCCTTTAAACGACGCCACCGGCACCCTGGAGTCAGTGGCGTTGAAGATGAAAAGGCTTGGGGCCAACGGCACATGTTGGGAAAGGCGTATTGTTGCTGATCCTCATGGGAACTTTCAAACATCCTACCAAGATCGTACTCAGAAGTTCTCCTCAACTTTTTCCAGAACTTCTTGGTGTTTCATCTCCCCATTTTCGCAGCCTTTCTCGGTGCTTCAGCCCCCCACCCATCCCTTTCCCCAGGTTGGGTGGCCGCCTGGTCTCCTGCGGCAAGTTGGACGGCGCCCTGGAGGGCCTCAACTTCCAGGGTCTGGCGCCGCGGGATGTGCTGCTGGTGACGGGCTGCCTGGGGGACCTGGTGGAGGCCTCGCAGCAGGGCGCCGATGTGCTGCTGCTGGTGGGGGCGGAGGTGAAGCAGCAGCTGAGAACGTGGACTGAGGTGGGTGTCAGTGGGTGGGGGTTGGAGTTGGTAGGGGAAAACTTGGATAATTCAGAGAATTTGTTGCAAATTCTTTGTGGAAAACCTTGCTTTTTGAGGTAGTTCATTTGGGACACATTCTCAGTTGTACTTTGGGTTTGATCCCTGTAACTCGTCATTGGCAACGAAGATGTCCTTGCGCCAGTTGGAAGCACGTCATGAGACGCAACGGCGCAAGACCATGTCGGTGTCAGCACCTCGGAGGAGCCAAGGCTTTGGATGTGGCAGACATTTTCTGGCATCCTGGAATTGGATCAAGTGAACATCTGCAGGAAAACACAAAAAACACCATGCATTTAGTGGGACAGAGCATGGTAGTTTTCTGTAGACTTTCCTTTTATCCACGCCAAGAAGCTAAGTAGAAGCGAGCCAAAGTCACGCGACTGATTGATTTGAGACTTTGCGGTGTTCACCACTGCAACGATGGTGTGAGAACTTGCGAAGATTCGGTGTATAGGTGATGGAATGGTGCATCCTTCCTTTTCCTTTTTGGATCCCATCAAGACCCACGTTGTTTCCCATTTTGATGATTAACATTATCCATCATCTTTTGATGATTAACATCATCCATCATCCCCAAGGGGAGACGATTTCCATGCATCCTTCCATCATTTTTCCCATGTTTCACAGAGATTTCTCCATTTTTTTTGCGTGTACGTCTCCCCCAGTTGTTGGATCATACCAGGGTTCCCACGATTCCCATTTGGTCTCAGGTCTGAACGGGTGGCCGAAGATTCCCCGCGGATGATGGCAGCGGCAGGGTGCTTGGCCGTGATTGGAAGAATCCATTCTTGTTTTGGGCTACCTGATATATTTTAACAGTTGACATCATATTCCAGGGCCATACAGGGCCATGCAATGTCATTTTCAGCCCTTCCCAGTCCAGAGCGGGAGGATCATCTTGCTTGTGAGGCCAACAACCCTTTCCTCTCCGTCTTTCAGCTGCCAAGCCTCCTGGCAGAGGCACTGGGAAACTGGGAAGATGCCCTGGGAATTTTGGGAAGTTTCACCAAGGTTGGAAAGATGGCATTATGGTGTTGTTAGCTTGATAAATTAATAACCCAACAATGGCATTATGTTCTACTATTGCATATGCTCTGTGATTGGATTATGGACATTCTGGTGCATCCAGTTCGACTCAACAAGATTGCCAACTGTTCTATGGAGTCAGTCTTTCATGTCCTTTCCATCTAAAAGTAACTAGACTCCCCCAAGCAAAGGATCACTACTCCCAGTGCGAAGGCCGCCGCTTCAAACCGAAAGCATCGGGAGATGAAGGAACGCGAGCAGCGGTCCAAAGCGGCCGCAGCTGCTACTGCTGCTGTTCCTCCTGCGGAAACGCCAGAAGAAGAACCGAAGGTGAAAGAAAAGGCCCACTCGGGAACCAGGAGTGGCTTAGAATATGAAGTGACAAAAACAGGTGTATGTTCTTTTTTCGATCTTCCAGACTGAATTTCGAAGGTTGTAATGACCAACTCAGAAAAAGGTGAAGTCGATGAGTGGTGATAGGAACCATTTTATTTCGGACAGCAAAATGGCAACATCATTATAGCACTTTCAAAAAAGATTGAAAAGTAAAGTCCAAGTAAAATAGCGATGAATTACTTTTCTATCTTCCTGGGAGTTACAAGTCTTATAGTTATCCATACAGGTCCATACAGGTCCATATCCTTGCTGCGCCCATTGCCAGGTGGCAGACGATGTGAGCGAGTTATTGGAACGTTGGTGGGGGGCACCCAGCCTCTGATCGTAGCAGGTTGCCAGGGGCTTGAGGTGATCTTCTAAGTGACTGTGGAGTGACCACAACAATCCCTCAACTTTTGGATCTTAGGATCATGAAAAGGACTTCGCAGAACATTTGCTGAATGTATAGAATCCACACGACATTTCGGCATCTATTTTTCAGAAGCTTTAATAGTCTACCTTGTAAGATGTGTAGCGATCGGAAACATAAGAGACATTTCCTTTCCAGTGCAAACAACTCTTCTGAGGTGCAAAGCCACCAAGGTCCCACTGCCAGTGGCAGTGGTTTGGGAGCCCTGGGATGCTGCTGGTTCTGGATGGATGGTCCAGGTGATGTCCTGTAGGGCACTGTAGGGTTTGACGAGTTTGGGAAATGTGAATGGCTTGGAACCATTTTTTTTTGGGTAGATTGGAATGGCCACCATCATACTGAATCATACTTGACAAGATATTGTTGGAAATTGTGGCTCTCGTTTTTCCTGTGATTCCATCCACTCCTGTGCTGAGATGTCCTCCTCAACGCTCTACTGGGATGGCCCAGAGAAGGACCTGACTGGTGGGTGAAGTGGCTGAGCCATTGGAGAGCAGTGGCAATGCACACATGTCATACATCACAAATTATGTGGTTTATTTTCAACAGAGGAACAAACATTGCATTGAAGTGGCCTTCTGAGCTCCACAAGGGCCCGAATTCCATCGTCTCCTCTGGTTGGTTAGGAGACGCCTGCCACCACTGCGGCGCTCCGCCGCCCGGCCCCAGCGGCCAGCGCAGCCGCACCGGGCTCGCCGCGGCGGAGGGACAGAGGGGCGCCGCGGGACGAACAGGCCGCGGCGCCAGGCGAGGAGTCGCTGGAGAGTCTTCTGGCGCAGATGGAGAAAAGCATCCGAAGTTCTGGGAGGTTTTGTGGCGAGAATTGGATTATAGGATATTATAGGGCTGATGGGGAGTTGGATCTGGATGAAGAGGTGCGGTTATTGAAAGCGCAGAGTTGTTGATGATGGTGCACGCTTGTGCTAGGTTTGTGCTAAGACAACAGCTGTTGCTTGGGTATCCGTGCCTCGAAATTTTGGCTGCTCTCGGCAAATGCAGGGTGGCATTGATGAAGATGGTCATGCCGTCAACATGGTGAAATGTAGTTGAAATCGTGCTCTACAAGCTGGAGGTTCGACACTATTTTTCTTGACTGTACTGCCCCTTTCTCAAGCATCATTTTTCACAAGAAGATCTGATTTGGAACTTGAGACCAGATAAGCAGCAAGCAGCAGAAAGTGTGAAAGGGGTGTCTCACAACTGCTGATTTCCTAGCCATGGTGACCGCTGCCAAGGTTGGGGAGGGTCAACAATGAGGGATGGACCACTGGCAATGCCTCATGAAAGGGGGATGGAGATTTGCTGGTTTAGAGGAACAACAATTTTCGGACTTGAAAACCAAGGGAAAATTGTAGAATCGCAAGGGAAGCACGCCCTTCGAGGAATTTCCGGTTTCCGAGAGTCAGTGGCCTCACATGTTTGGCAGTTGGCAGGCATGGGGCATACAAAATGTTTGCACGCCCCAAAGTGCAGGGTGTCCGCAAACAATCTCCATCTTGCGATCGAAACAAAAACGATCCTGCCCAATCTCTGGATACATTTCACTATTTTTCTCCATTTATCTTCTTCGAGACCTAGATTTTTTTGATTAATCAACGTCTTGTACTGACATATAAACTTTACGTCTCAGAAAAACATTTGCATCCACGGTCATACATTTCAATCAGGGTTTTGGATAGGTCCGTACCGAAGATCATTGGGTCCCAGCCATTCTTTGGTCATACCCTCCACGGCCAAAGCTGGGAAGCCTGGACATGCAGGCGCCGGTGAGCAAATCCAACAGCAAGGACTGGATGAACAATCGTGGAGAAACTGATGCTGGTCGGGAAGGTCATGCCCCATTTACAGTAAAGCATCTCCGGTGGGGAAGGATTTACAGTTGCATTTCTTTTCAAGGATGTAACAAATTGAAGATTTTTGGGATTGCAATGGACATACTGAACACTGTTTTGGCCACTTTAAGTGTTGCATCCCGTGATGTTGTCAACTGCTTGACTGTATTTTGATGGAAATTGATTCCATGCGGCAGATTTGAAAACCATTTGTCGATATCGCACAACAGAAATTGACTGTACAGGATGGGATTCCATAAGATCCAAAAGATTGTGTGACTCGCACCCCAAAGTCGATGGTAACACGATGTCATATGCACTTCAGAAAGCCGAAAGCCAAGGAGTTTTTGGTTCACTCAGCTTTCAATTGTTGGACATGCCCAGATCACCGTGCGCAGGACATTTCGACAGCCAGCCATGGATATTCCTCCAGCTCCGCAGGCTCTGTGGGGGCTTCCGCGAACGCAGCATTCTGTGGGGTCAAACATTGGGAAATTGGGGTCCAGCATTTAGGGCCGAACGACTTTTTGTTTCACACCTTCTAGGCCCTGGAACCCGTACGGAGGCGCCGGGGTTGGGGGCATGGAGGACTTGCTGATTGGCATCTTCAGTTGAAGATTGATATTGTGACAATATTTTTCTCATCGTTGGACTGGATTTGAGACAACAACTTGGGATTGCTGATAGCCTATCCTGTTTGTGGTTTCATCCTTGCAGACGAAAAGACGTCCACCTGTCGAATCTGCTTGACGCCAACGATGGAATATTTAACTGAGGCTCATGAATGGTGGTTGGTGCAATCATACCGTCGCGGGATTGTATGAATGAAGTTGAACAATCTTACATACCTACATACCTTGGGTGGATTTCCCAACATCATATATGATGGGGTTTAGATGATTTCTTATCAAAGACAGATTTGCACAACACAATTGGTGTCCGCAGATTGCACACAGAACACTTCAACGATGAACATGTCAAAGCTCGATCATTCCGCAGCCTGCAGTGCCTAAGCAACTTGTGTGCCACGAAGACTGAGGAAAGCCATGGGCGGTGGTTTGCCAGAGATCTATGCCGAGCTGCGAGCAGAACTTGAGGGACCTCCTCCACAAGGTCAGGATTGGCTCTATGGAGCACGAGAATTTGTCAGCAGTCTGAACTTCCAAGATGCAGATATTGTATCAATCCAGGATTTCGCTGTCGCATTTATCGAGACCCCAGACTGCATGTGGGATTTTCCAGGGAATGAAGGTCAGGCCATTGCAGACCACCTCAGATGTCTCTTGGAACCAGTTCAAGAAGAATTATTGCCTCCAAATGGGCCAAGAGACTGGCGGATTTGGGAGAATTTTGCAGCTGCCCAGATGCAGCAGAGGCAATTTTGCATTTTGGCCGTGTATCAATCATTCTACTACTACCCCAGGTCACTGCCAGAAAACAGTCCCGCGGTACAAGCAGTTCAGAAATTCAAAAACCTTGTGGCGTCCTTCCAACAGGTTCACTTGCATTTGGCGAGACAAATTCGTATCAGCTCAGAGCTCCAGGCCAAGCTGACCAATTTCACCACTCGACTCAGTCAGTTCCTCGACCACGATTTATGCAAATGTACAACCAGGGCCATGACATTTCTCGCCATGATTAAAGATGTTCAATGGCTGGAGGTGCGTTGCCAATGGCTTTCCGCCGAAGCTTCCGAGATCGCCGCTGAGGTGGCAAAGTTGCCGTGCATTGCCAACTCCTCTGAGGCCGACTCCCACGGTTCCTGGAGCGTCATCTCACCAAATCCAAGCGGCCATGGGGTGCCGACCATGCGACCTGACACTGTCGGAGAGCTCGGGAGCGTGGCATCTGGTTATTCGTTGGTCAGCGAGAGGTCCTACTTGTCGGGACATGGTGGGCCCCACTGTTTTTTACCCTCGCATCTCTTCAAGCTGGTGCATCCGGGAGAGGAGCTTACTTCCTTGGTGCCAGCAAAGGACAGGGTCTGCAAACTTTTCACCTGCCAACCTGTTCAGAGGAGAAAACGAATTCATGTGTTCGGTTTGATTTGTGGTCGAGAGTCCAGAGTCTAGATCTTATGATGCAAAGAGCCTACATTTGAGAACGCTCCAAGAAAGATACTGGACCGCATACCACCACACTCACACTGCATGGATGATCAGCACATTTTGGAACAAAGGCAACTTTTATTCCCAACAGCATGTGCTTATGGGGTTTCAATCTGTAGGTCTGAGACTCGTGTATCACGGATGCAAGGCACTCAAAATCGGAATGGACGGCTGGAACCTGGAACTCCAAACGTACTGCTTTTGGTTTGCAATCTTGGTTCATGTATGCTGCACGGTCTGATCTTTCCTGCAGGATCTCCGAACGGGGATCAAGATCCTTGCGGCCGATGGTGTCCAGATAGAGGTGGTCAAGGTGGAGGAGCAGAAGACCAACACACTGCTTGAACTAGAGAGACCCGGCTGCTGATTTTTGGAAAGGATGTTGTCTCAGTGCGAAGGAACACTTACCCATCACTCATCATTATGCAGGTCTGCAGGTCACGATTTTTGGGCAATTTGTTGGCACTATGCTGGTAATCAACCAAACTCATGACATTGATGACTTGCTGTTCCAACGGAGCCGTTGCAGCCAACTCGTTGAGGATCGATGACGCGTTGTCGTTCACCACGACCCCAAACCACAGAATCATGGTGCCGTCGGATGGTGACGATGCGACGGTCAAGGCGAAAGATCTGAAGCTTGGGACCTGGGTCATGTGTAGCGACCTTGTGGCCAAGAGGGTGATTGGAATGAGGTGGATCCCTGCGGCTGGGACAGGCAGTGCATTTTGTTTTCCTTCTAGGACTTTTCAAGCTGGGGTAGTGTCATTGCCTAGGTTCTTGGCATAATCCCTTGAACTTTGAATCTGTTGTCCGTGTCTTGTGTGTCACCTAGATTCACGCAGCCCAGGTAGAACAGCAGGAGGTGCTGGCCATTAGCTTCCACCCCGACAAGGCGGTGGCTTGCGAGGAGCCGGTGGTCTTGAGCAAGGGCCACCCTGCGAAAGCCATGCGCAGGGGTGGCATGTGCCGCCGAGGAGTGCGGCAGGAAGTGATGAGTATCCCAGATACGGCGCCGGGAGAATATCGGGACTGAGCAGTGACTTCCAGTGAAGATGTTTAGGCAAAAAGGTTGGGGAGAAGACAAGATGATGGCACTATCGACAAATCAGCCTGGAACTTGATCAGTTTGAATGAACGGCAAGCATATCATTCATCCCTTGTATGCAATTCATAGGTGCCTGTCCAGCCTTCTTGTTCCTTCCCGGCCCGTGCGAGTTACCAATTTTTGTCTACTCCTGGCTCCCGGAGTTAGAAAGGTGGGGGCCATCCTTGCACGTTCAATGGTATTGGACCTTCTATCAGATCATGATGATTTTGGTTATTGGGTAAAAGGTCAAGACCTTGGGCCTCACAAATCTTGGTCGTTCTTGTACGATGAGTCAAGAGTTCCATCTTAGGACACCCCAAGTTTTGATTCATCTGCATTTGCCACAGTTTCCTTGTCAGAAGAGGTGTTTGTGAAAGGAGATTGGTATTTTGCTGTGATCGCTCTGGGGATGGCTTCCCGTGACTAGTGCACCATGATCCGTCAGAGTGCCTCTCACACAATCCTGCATGTCACGAGCAGTGGCCAAATTTCCTACTTGCACGATTCTCCATTGGGGTTATACTACAATGAAAGTAGATCAGGATGGGTAGCAGCATCATAGAGGAGGCAACTATTGACAATTAATTGGTGATACAGTGATACATGCAGCATAAATAAAGGATTTACATACATAGAGGTTTTAGCCATTGCTCACAAGTAATTCACTGTTCCGGAGACCGAAGCGTCCACCACTATGGCGCCTTGTGCCTATCAATCTGCTGAGCTTCACATTTTGTTGGACTCGGCTCATGGAGCAAACAGCCACTCGCTGTGTTTTCCAGAGGTTTGCGACCTGCAGATGGAGCTACAATCGGCGTTCATTTGTAAATGTTTGATTTGAATTTGAACAATGGCCACAGGTGAAAATAGGCAATGATGGAAATCCTACATTGTTTAGTCATTTTTGGGAAGTATCTCCAAACTCTGCTGCTGGTTGCCTCCTTAGGTAAAGTTATATGAATTATTTTCTTTTGATTCCCCTGCACATGTTCGGGTTGCTTATTGGGACACTTTTCGCATGGCCGGATTGCGTTTTGCTCTTATGAATTGACCACCAACTAGACGGATGCCCAGATGTTCTTCCAGCTCCTCTGGAGGTTGCCGGCCTGGTGCCAAGTCACACAGTGCACCGGATCTCTTCGTAGTGCCATGTGACCAGCATCTAGCGAAACTTTGACAGCCACGGCAGAGAAAGGAGCAGAAAGCGATCCTATAGGCGTTTGTCCAAGAATGGAGAATGCCCCAAGATTGCAATCTCGATATGATCAATCATTTTAGTTTAGGGGTACCCCATTTTTGGACAAACCCGTACAACAAATGGCCTGCGTGGTGGTTTACAGTTCTTAGGGACCAAACAAAGTCACCTGCAAGTGGTTGATGGAAGGTTTGATCGAGGCCCCGAAATTTTGGATCATGAGTCATGAGGTATTAATACAAATGTTATTTCTTCATTAATTTTGACATCGTTAGCCATGCCGTGCCATAGCAATTGCTGCTTCCAGGCCTTCTTGGATGGGAACTCCCAGTGGGTTCCTGGGCTTTGATGCAAGGGCAGGGGCAGCAGGGGTGGCAGATGATGCAGGTTCAACCCAAGTGCAGCTGGGGATCATAATTGGGTGGTCGAGCTGAAAACTGGTAATGCTGAGATGGGTCACTGATTCTGTTGGGAAGGGCCGGTAGGGCCCCGTTGAATGCTGGAAAGCAACGCACTGAGGACGCTTCTCAATCCAGCAGCGAGGACCCACTTGGGGCTGCCGCGCCCACTGCCATAGATGGATTGGGTTACGACCCGTTTGAAATTACCGTATGGGTCGCAAGCAAAATATCAGTTCTTGGTCAAATTGTTTGACAAAAAAGTCCTGCTTCTGCACAAAACACATCCAGTTGAGTTTTCTACACCCTTCCATTTACACACGATCCGACACAGCGGGGCTCCAGCAGGCAGAGGCAGAGGTTCCACTGAGTTTCGGAGAGCAGCTGGTGCCATGGTGGATGGATCAGTAGCCCATTTAGAGCGGGTGAAGGGAAAAACAAGGGGATGGATCAAAACCTATATTAGAATATGTATTTTGGGGGGATGAACATCCATATACCGATCATACACCCGCGATTTTTGGGGATTTTTGGGGGGTCTAGTTAGTATAGTACCAGGGTTTTGAATCATACCAACCATGAACATGTTGTCCCCAGTGTGATAGAGATGGAAGTGAAGGGTTGGTGCTTACTGTACTGGAATGGTTTGGTTGGGCCCTTCCAAAAGGCCTTGTCGCTGGTCATCATGTTGTGAGTTCCCCAGGCTGCAGGAGCTATAAGTGTGACGCCAAAAATGCCTAGAGTACAAACTGCAAAGGTCAAGATTGATCCATCAGTTCTTCAATGTGCAAACATTCTTGTTTTGCATCCTGATTATCGAGTGAGGCAAGCGCTGCCTTTCATTTGGGAATATCATACTATATCACACATAGTCCCGACCTATCCAAAGTCACTGATATTCTTCAGTTCGGTTCCAACCAGCAGACGTCCGACGCCGCAAAACCCAGGTCTTGGAGACCTACCTGCGGTTTCGTGGCCGACGTTATGATCGCCAGCGACAGGTGCGGTCACAGCTGCCACGGGTTGAAACAGCAAGGTGTTGGAACTGTTTAGCCAGCAAAGATGGGAATACAAGCAAAAACATGGCAAGAACAGGGGGACCTAACTTTTATTTTGGATTTTTCAAGATCACCAGTTGGTGGTTGACGGAGGTTGCCAACAGCTCATAACTTGTCAAACCAATGGGCGTTTACGGGCGAAGATGTTGAAAGTCGGGAACTCCTTCGAAAGTTCTGGAAGGCCCCAAGCCGCCAATGAAACGTGATGAAAACAGAGGAACCATGTATATTATATTGTCATGTTTATTTCTTGCCCTTCAAGACAATTCCAGAAGCTCTCCTAAGATCCATTCCCCACCCCTGCAGCCCGAGTAAATCTGCCAGGAGGAGCTGTGCCAACCGCGGCGCATCAAGCCACCTGCGGATCGATGGAGCTCAGGAGAAGCGGGAGAGACAGAGACACTGGTGGTACCAAAATGACGTTGATCTCGTCCGCTGTTCATCTCCCTCCATGCTCTTCCCCTATGAAAACCAACAGCCCGCTGTGACCAGGACGCAGAGAAGTCCTAGAGAAGGAACAGGTCACCTGGACTTTGGTCAAGCAAAACTTCAGATTTGCCAGGAGTTTTCAGAGCATAAGTTCAATGAGATGGTACCCCACCATTATCAAACAATATATACATATATAATCATATATAAATACTTTTCCGGAGCCACCCAGCCTCATTTGCTGCCAGTTGGAAGATCTCTTGAAGCGATTGGCGGGGCCCAAAAGGTGCAAGCGGTGTTTCCCTGTGGTGTCGATTGGTTTCGGGCTGGGGTAATTTTGTTGTTAGGTGGCTTCTGGGGCCAGGGCCAGAATGTTTTTTTGACAGAGTAGGACCTTTTCAACTTTTCACTGGAAAGGAATTGTTTATTTTTTTGTTTGAAAAGAATGTGTTTTTGACTCACTCATGAAATTCTGAAAAGTAAAGTCAAAATCATAGACTGTGTTGCTTCATGGCATTTTCAATAAGGCCCACCAATCCCGAAGCTTGTTGGGCCTCTTTGCACACTTGCTCAACCTGCAGGGGCAAAGCCACCGATTCTGGGGAGCTCATCGTGTGGTTCTCAGTTCCTTCTCCAAAGCCTTGTTTGTTTTTGCATGGACAACGGCAACCAAATTTTCCTTCGATATGTGATTTGCCAAGCTGTTCACCGTTCACTTGTTTCATCTTGTCTTATCATGACAGTTTTATCCCCAACAAAGTCCTAGATCCTATACTGTTCCCAACCAACAAATCTCTTCCGTCCCCACAACACCAACCACCCACCAGCCCCTTGGTGCTGCATCCCAGGCCCTACATTCGTCCAAGCAGGAGATGGTGCAGCGCCGCGTCCAGGCGAAGGACGTCGAGGCCACCTTTGCGCGGCTCTCGGCGCCCAAGACGGCGCGGGGGTGCGCCATGCAGCTGCTGGTGGCAGGGGGTAGGGGGGGGGATGGGTGCCTTGGACTTTTAGAAGACTGGTAGAACTATATCTAAATTTATCTAAGTAAATCTAAGTTCCATGTGCCATCGAGGCCTTTTGGGAGCAGATGTTTCTTTGGGGGCCGAAAATATCCGAAAATAAATAATTAGGGGGAAGACCCTTCCACCATTTCTTGAGGGCGATCAGAAGCAAAACTTAGGGATATATTCGCAGCGAGTCTCCTGTGATGTGCCTGGACTCCGATGGGTGGTCCCAGGTACGATCCGACGCCGGGGGAGAAGGTTTGCCTGATGTACAACCAGACCAGCCACAGGCAGCCCCTTTTCCAAACCGCCTGGTTCACGTGTGTCAATTTTCTATAATTTTCTGGCAGCTTGGCAATTTGAGGGTGGCCATAGTGAGTTCTTGAGCAGGAGATTTTATATGCAGACCCAGCGTTCTCGCTGAAAAACCAAGTAAGCTTGCTGTGGGGAATTGATAGAGCTGCAAAAATGTGCTGGGGACTCTCCGACTATCGCACGGGGGTCACCTGACTGGGGGGTGGGTTAAATTCCGATGATCTTTATGCTGCTGAGCATCCAGCAGCATCGCCAGAAGCGTGAACTTGGAGCGTTTGGCGGATATGGCGCAGCCCAAGAAGCGCGGAGGAGATTTGACGGTCGTTTCTGTCAGGGAACATTCACGAAGTTGAAAGGAACATGTGATAGAAACTATGATTTCCTGTGACATTGGCCTTAGACACTATACAAATGATTTTCAGTGACAGGAGCAGCTGCAGCAGCGATCAAGTTGCGATGACTCTGAGGGTGTGGTTTCAATGTCTAGCGCCGTGGCCACTCCAAAGACCATTTTCTTGATCGGGGCATAATATGCTAGATATTGACTTGGGAAATCTTCCCGCTTTTACAGGGAATTTCTGGGATAATCATCTACAAAAGGGGAGATTTTCCATTGCTGGGGTTTTATGTAGATTGCCAGAGGATACCGCAGGTATACTAGATGCCTGCATTTCACTTTCCTGGAAGGCATCCCAAACCATCGATCCATGGCGATGAGCTGAGGGAATATCGGTAGGAAAGTCAGACATCTTTAACACCCCATGTGGATCTATATGGGACCCCAAAATGAGCAGATCCAGTACTGAATTGCACCCTAGAAGGGATCCTAGGGGATTTCCCATTGGATTTTTCTATGTCTTTCTTGAACCAGTTCTAAGAAATGGGATGGCAATGTGAAGTGGACTTGGAGTAGTGTCTCTCCAGAAGGAGAGAGGCAAGGAGATCAGACAGGCAGTGGGACAATCGCAATGGCAGGTTTTGATTCGGATGTTCTTCAGATGGTATTGGGTTGAAACTAAAAACTTGCGGAAATGCGTGTATCAACAGTTGAACATGTCAAGTAGTTCATTCTGCTTCATATTTCTGGGAGATGAATAGAGGTTGTTTGTCCTCCTGTGACTGTCTCACAAACTACCAGTTGGTGTGGGTGAAAACAACCCGCGACAGTGGTTTGAAGCCGTGCTGGGCTTTCACATGCAGGCAGGATACACAGCAACGTCGTTGGAGCCGTTTCAAAAGAGTCAAAAAGCAGGGCCGAAGTGCAAGTGCTTTGCAGGTTGCCTGGGTGCCGTCGTCGGTGACCAGTGCAAGAATGGAGCAAAGCCGTACATCGCGTTGGCGTCAACACCTGGCGAACGCAATGTGGGAATGTAAGTGCAAGTCAGGGCGCGAATGAAACCATGTGGTCTGCTTCTGTAGAAAACAGTGGAGCAGGCTGCGACACTCTTCCTAATGTTGGTCCGGCCCCGTCAGAAGAAACTTGTCCAACCTTCGTGTCATCCTGACAATGATAAGTCTGAAAGGTACTAGGGCATGCTTGACCCGACCTTGTTGCGTCGATTGTTTGTATCAAGAAGGCGGCCACACAAAGCCTGGAATCAAAACCGTTGCTTTGTCAATTACTGCCTCATGTGCCTGCTTTTCTGAGTGGAGAACATTTTAAATTTTACATGTAATTCCATCAGTTTCCGTGCAAGATGGCTCTCCATTTCTTTAAAACCAAACGTATAGTACAATCATATATATATATATCATTATAATATTCAAGATATTAATGAACGAACACATTTCCACTACGTTAGAGCGTGGCTTGACCCCACTACAGGGGTTTTTACTTCAGCCGCATCTTTTTGTTGAAGAGGGATTTTGGGGGGTGCACGCTATGCAAAACACAGATTTTACTTGTATTGCACGTGTGATTCGCTACTCGTACCGAGCCATGGATTTTGGAATTTGACCACGGCGCCTGCTGGTTCCTTTCCATAGCTGACAAGTTCCATAGGTTTGGTTTCATTTGTGTATTTTGGTTCTCTTCTGTTTGTCTCCTTGGTGGGGCATTGCTGGGGTTGGACACTTTGCGGCATTGTTTGGGCCTTGTTTTGAATTCGTTTATTTTTGCTGATTGATGGCGCCTTTCTATCCGTTCCCGTTTCCTTGTAAGTTCGTAGGATATGTATCGCTAACATGCCAAAACGACCGTCAACATGTCAAGGGGTCGTTTCGCGATTGCAGAGGTGTCCCGTCAACATGCCAAAACAACGTTTTTCGCTAAACAAAGTGCTGTCAACATGCTAAAACGACGTTTCGCGATAGACAAATCCCAATTGAAACGCCATTTTGCGAGAGAAAAACATACCGTCAACATGCCAAAACCCCTCCCCCGGACGCCAAACTGCATTGTCAACATTCCAAACCCTGTCCTGCGATGCCAAAACGTATTCCCGCAACAACGAAAAATAGGCCCGTGTGGCAGGGGCAGCGTTGGAATACTAAAATAGTAAAAACATGATCGGCGATGCCAAAACACCTGGTCGAGATGCCATCTTCGGGTGATGTCAAAACGTCGTCCCGCAATAGCAAAGAAAAAAGGGTCGTGCAACGTTGGAATCATAAAATAGTAACATATTGCCGCAATGTCCGAACTCATTGTCGACACCCCACGACGTAGCAAAATAGAAACCTGTAGTGAAATATTCCGTGCCGAAACCTTTCGCCCACATGCCCAAACGGTTTCCCACGATGCAGAAACGTTTCGCCGACCGACGTGCCAAAACCTTTCTCCCGTTGTGCCGGCGCCGTCTCGCAATGGCTGATGTAGCCGGGACAGCGTTGGAATAGCAGATATACTGATATACTGTATAACTAACGAACAGTTTCATACCTAACACTACTTACCTAACACATCCTAACTCTACAGAATAAAGTCCGATTCCGAAACTTGTCCGGATTGTGCAACTACGTTTGCGCAACTCCTTGGTCAGATTGCGCAATTAGGATTGCGAAACTGTGCTTGCGCAACTTCACAGATTGCGCAACTCTGCGGTGCAACTCCCTTCCCCAGATTACGCAACTCCCCGGATTGTGCAACCCCGCTTGTGCAACGCAGGTCTCCGACTTGCGCAACTCGGCAAGTCCGCATGCGCTCTCCCCGTTCCATGCTGTGTACAACGGTAGGAAGATATCAAAATTCCAGATATCAAAATTCCAGATATCAAAATTCCCACTTCCATGGCACTCCAGATTGACTATCACCACCCCCATGTACTTTCGGATTGACTTTGAGTGTGTACAACGGCAAAAGGAGATCAAAATTCCCACGCCCATGGAACTGCAGATGGAGTTTTAGTGTGTACAACGGTAAGAGAATATGAAAATTACGACCCCCATGGCCCCCATAGAACTGCAGATGGACCTTGAGTTTGTAGAACGGAAAAATGAATGAATCCTGTATTGTGCCCGTGAGGGCGGCCCATTCAGGGCACAGGGAAGGTGAAACAAATATATATATATATATACATTGAAATATCCACAGGTGCCACTCATGGCCAAATTAAAGGCAGAAATTGATGAAATCGTCCATGATTTTTTTCCAACCACCTGGGTTCTTTGCAATCACTGTCCAGTTCTCCCGGCCTTTGTGACGGCAAAAATCATCAAGTTGACTGTGCCAAACAGTTGCCGGTCACCAATGCTCCGCCGACCAGCACCATCTGGATTCCAATTTAGGACACGTGCCAACCATATGTCCATTGGTAAATTGGCTACATATGCGGCAAAATTCCAAAAATGTTTCAGACAAGAAGTTGCCCAATCTGTAATCCCAGCCGCTCCAGTTAACAATCGAACATGCTCATTTCACAGATGCAAGATTTTATGCCATGGTCTGTCCCAAGAAATGCCTGCCTGTGGGCCAACAAATGATCTGATAAGTTTGCGAAATGCCACATTCAAATTTTAAAGGTTATGTCGTCGAATGGACCGGTGGGAGCTTCCAAAGCAAGCCACCGAAGTTATCACACTATGACAATAACGTAAGCGATTGCGAATAGACACCTTACGGTCTTGCAAAAACCGTTCGTTGACATGATAAGTATTCAACGCTTGTTGCAAATGTTAATGCACATCCACACTTTGATGTGCAGAACCTTTTGCCGGGAACATACATCCCAGCCATTTGTGGCCTATGTTTCCATTCAGGACTTGTAATGACAAACCACCTGCTGTGATCAATGCTTCCGGGGGTTGGGTTTCGGTTGTCAACTTTTGATTTCATTTAATTCGAAGTTCGCGGTCTCCAAATGAACCACCGACGAATCCAAGATCCTACCGATCTCTGTGCGATCACGGCCGAAACGAAGAATATCATCTGCAAATCTCAAATCCAAAAGCTGTGGCAAGCCATCCGATAAATCCAAACCAGCAAAACGCGTGTTGACTCTCCACTTCGGCATTGCGAATTGCAAAACGGAACAAAGCAGTCGCGGACTTAACACGCACGCACCCTTGCCTCACGCCAGCCTGACTATGAAAATTACGGCTGCGACCCCAATCCCCCAAGAACTTCTCCACATTGATTATGATACAATAGCTGAAGAACCCAAATTAGATGATCCGATGTGCCACCTGCAGCTAGGGCATCCCAGAGAGCTTCCAAGTTCACCTCGTCGAATGCTTTGGAAAGGTCCAAACTAACAACCCACAGAGGTAAACCAGCCTTTGTCGCCTTGTCCAGCATCAAATTTGCCGTGAGCAGGTGTTCCTCAATGCGGTGTTGTTTGCGAAAACAATGTTCCTCGGGAGGCTGCATTGCTTCCAGGTCAGCTTCGGTCCGATCTACAATCATGTATGCTGCAAATGTTTTTTGCAATAGCCGCAACCCAGCTATGGGTCTGAAATCGGAAATTTGAACTGCACGTGCTTTCTTCGCAATCATTAAAAAAATCGTTGACCGCCACGAGGTCGGAACATCCCTATGGAAAAAAATTGCGTTGAACACATTCAACACATGTACGCGAAATTCCGAAGAAGTGTATGCGAGAAATTCTGCCATCAGCCCGGCTTCGTCGGCACCTTTTCCAAATTTCTAGTTGTCAATGGCAGCATCGAGCTCTTCCATGGTAAAAGCGTCCTCCGATAGCATTGCGGGGTGAACTGGGTTAGGAGGCCTGCCAACAAATAGAGATTCCAACATTTTCGCAAATTCATCTGCAGGATGCTGTTCCGCGAATTTGGCACCGGAAATTGATGATACGTGTCTGCGCAACGCCTTCCAAGTACACTTGGTACCAACGGCAACGTTGTTGGCGTGTTTTCCACAAACGCCCTTCTTTCCGCTGTAAGTTTCTGATTTCAAATTTCAAACGTTTGCGAACATCAGGGTCCTCAGTCCTGCGTTGATATAGCGTGTATCCCTTAACCTGTGAAATTCGAAAGCCAAAGCCTTGTGTTTTACATGTGCCATGCTTTGCGCTGTCCAAAAATACTTCCTCAAGGTTTTCCACACTTTCCCACCCCCATGTAATTTCAGATTGGCGTTGAGTGTGTACAACGGTAAGAATTTATCTACAGTTCCCACCCCCATGGAACTTCCAGTTGGCTCTATTTTTGTACACCAAGAAAGATAGCAAAATTTCGACCCCATGGCATTCCAAATGGACCTTGAATGTTTACAACAAAAAGAAGATAGCAAAATTACCACGTCCATGGCTCCCATGGAACTCCTCCACATTGAGTTTGACTGTGAACAACGGTAAGAAGATATCAAAATTTCCACCCGCATGGAAATTTAGATGGACTTTGAGTATGAACAACGGTAAAAGGATATCAAAATTTCCACCCCCATGTACTTGCAGATTGACTTTGCGTGATTCGGTACGAATACATTAAAATTTCCACCCTCCTTTAATTTCAGATTAACTTTGAGTGTGTACAACGGTAAGAAGACATCAAAATTTCCATCCTAATGTAACTTGAGATTGACTTTGCATGTGTACAAAGGAAAGAAGATATCAACATGTCCACCCGCATGGAACTTCAGATTGAATTTGAGCGTCTACAATCGTCAGAAAATACTAAAATTTCCACCCCGACGGAAATGAACATTGACTTTGAATGTCGACAACGGTGGGAAAATATCAAAATTACCACCCCGCATGGAACTTCAGGTTGACATTGGGTGTGTACAACGGTAAGAAAAGATTAAAATTTCCACCCCGAAGTAACTTCAGATTGACGTTGAGTGTGTACAACGGTAAGAAGATATCAAAATTCCCATCCCCATGTAACTTTAGATCTAAATTTGAGTGTGCACAACGGTACGAAAATATCAAAACTCCCAACCCCATGGCTTCCATGGAACCTCAAATTGATTTTCAGGGTGCACAACGGTACGAAGATATGCAACCCCCCACCCACTTTCAACTTCAGATTGAATTTGAGTGTGCACAACGGCAACAAGATACCAAAGTTCCGACATCCATGAAACCTCAGATTGATATGAATTTCTCCCGCATGGACTGTCAGAATCCCACCGGGGGAGTGTCCGCCAATGATTTGTCTCAGCCGCCTCTGGAGGAAGGAAGGCCAGTCTTGGCTGCTACGGACCAACATCGGTCAGATTTTATTACTCAATTTGATGGCTGGCTCAATGGTTTGGGACATTCTCTGGAGTTCTTGTTGGAAAATCATTTCAACACCATCGATGAGCTAAACAAGTGGGTGCATCATGGGAACCATGACAGCCTTGTCTTTTCAACCCAGCGTAGGTAGGTAGCGCACAAGGTCATCTAATGAGAAACAAAAAAATCAGAAACAATCGTTTCGAAATTTTCAACTGAAGTTTTCCCAAACAAATCCTTCAGTTGCGGTGATGTCAGTTGGAAAGTCACTAAGTGATACCTCTGCACACGCACCAATCAACAGAGAGCATTCATAACATACTTCCGTTTCACTTGGTGACATGTAATCTGAATCTTTCTTGTTTGACATTTTACATCTCAAAGTGGGTTGAGGTGGGAGGGTTTTCACAGAATTTGTGTGATCATTCCCCTGGTTTTTGCATGCGCCGCAGTGCACGTGACAAGGGCCGTACAGCTTTTTCATCACCATTGCACCTGGGACCTTCGTTTCAGGACTCCAGACTGACCTTTTGGTTTGCACTGACCTGTGGTGGTGTTTTCGGAATAGCTGCAACATTGTTTTGCATTTTTCTGTGGCTTGTGCAACTTTGAATGCCCCATACGGCTGCTGAACTCAGACTTTTTACACTGACAGAACTGGTCCAGCTTTTGCTTTCGATAGTTTTGGAATTTGCTAATCGATTTCGCATTGCTTTGCCAGGGATTCCTGTGCCCGATCCTGAGCAGCCCTTTCACTGTCACCACCAGTGCCAGTGGTGTGCTGCCACGTGTGTGCGTACCTGCACCACTCATCGGACACATCAGTGTCGTTTACCTCTGGGTTTTTGACAACTTTTCTACTCGCAACGGGGGAGGAAGAGCAACCATGCCGTGGAGATCAAACGTAGGGTTTGCTTTTGGGGATGCAGCAGCTCCAACGGATTTGCGTGACCAGGCATCTGAAGCTTCTGAGTTGGACGGTTGGGACACTGACCTCGCTGACGTTCAAACGACTGGCATTTTTGGGGAAATCAGTGACGCGGAACAGCCTTTTGGGGGTGAGCCTGCAGCAGGATCCCATGAGGATGTTGGTAGGTTCAATACTGGTTTGCATATGGATGTGGTCTCAACTGGAACTGAGCCGACTCGCAAGAGGCCAGCTGAAAACATGAGTTTTGCAAAGGGAGCAGGCCTTAACAACAGCTTGTTTTTCACTTTGGTTAAGATGCAGAAGACGGCACTGCCAAAACAGCCATGGGAGGTAGGTTCCATGGCCAGAGTCTTTGGAAAGCCACCACCTCTGCTGCCTATAGCGTGGCTGGCCATGCCAAGTGTGGAGAAGCGTGAGAGCATTTTGGGACTCACACCAGTGGAGGAACCGCCGGAGAAGACAGCTATCCGGACTCCATTTTCACCATAGACGCTTGCTCACAACAAGACTGGCACAGACCGATGATCAGCTGCGGGCCAAGGCCATGAGGAGGCTCAGAGATTTGATTTTAGTTGAACCGCAACATACTCAGCTAGGCAGAGCGCTTCTTGACACTTCTGGAAAGTTGCTTAGAAAGGACAAGATTTCAGGTGTCTTTGCAGATGCATTTCGAAGTCGTGCAACATCAACTCTGGTGAAACGGTCGCTGGATTTTTACAAGCTTACGTTTTGGTTGCAGCAACAGTTGGGTCTGTATCCCATGCAGCTGTCAGAGCGTGTCGTCTACCAGTACCTGGATTTTTTCAGGGACTCCGGACCTGCACCAACCTCAGCAGATTCAACTGTTAAGGCCATTCGGTTCATGCATGCAACTGCTGTAATCATTAAGTTCAATCCTGCAAGTTGTTCATCCAGAATGTCAGGCGTTTGCAGAGACATGTTCATGCGGAAAAGGGTTCTGAAGCAGGCACCGCCGTTTCCAGTGCATGTCGTCAGATCCCTAGAAGAGTATGCCCTGCTCACAGACTGCAAAGCTGATTCGTTTTTCACCAACTTCACTCTTTTCTGCATTTATTCCAGTTGCCGCATTGGTGATGCCTCGAAGATCAGGGAGGTGCAGTTTTCCAAGCACTAGGAAATCTTTCTGGCCGAGGCCTCAGCCACAGAGGCAAAGAACACGAATTCCATGGAACGTAGGAGGATGCTTTTACCTTTTTAAGCAATTGGATGGGGTGTCTTTCCAAATCTCCGTGGTGCATCAGGTGGAAATTGCAATTAGATGAAATGAAGCCTGAGACAATCATGCTAGCCTTTTCAGAAGTCACAGGGACGTTTCTCAGCCGGCGCCTTACGACAGCTGAAGCAAACATGTGGTTGAAAGAAGTTTTGATGCGTGCAGGACTTACACAAGCCCAGGCATGCAAGTATAGTACACACAGCTGCAAAGCAACTGTGCCCACGTGGGCTGGCAAGTTTGGGGGCTTCTCCATGGACGAGAGGAGGCTTCTGACTCACCACATGGAAGCTGGAGCCCTAATGCCTCTGACCTATTCACGTGACAATGTGACGGCCTTGCAATCCAGAGTGTTTCGAATGCTTGCTGCTATCCGAAATGGTGAGTTCAGTCCAGACGATTCAAACGCCAGGAGAATACTCAGAGAAAACCTTGACCTGTTTCCAGAGCGAGATGAACCGCTGGAGTGGACTGGCGATTGGGCGGACTCTGAATCCGATGTCTTTGGTGATGAAAATTTCATGGAAGGATCTTATTTCATGGGGAGCCATCACATCCCTGCTGAAGACATTTCAGGGGACAAATTGGTCCACAGAGATTCAATGGTCGTGCACTTGAAGCGTGACCTCAATACTCTGTGGTGTGGCCGCAAACTTTCAACCAATTACCGCAAATGGGAAGAGGGCGATCCAGACTTTTCGCAGCTGACTGTTGCGCGCGAACTTAGCCGTAGAAAACATGTGAGCAGCAAAGTTTGTGGCGGAATTCCGTAATCCCAACTTGTCGTTCAAACCATTTGCAAAAGTTTTCAAATAAAAGAAATTGGCATTTCATCTCAATTTAGTGCAAATCATTTGGGTGGGACAGTTTGAGGCTTGATGCAATCCAAACAATCCTAAACCAAACGGACATGGAGACAGTTGCGCGTCAAGTTTGAGGCGATCCATTCGCAATCCAAACAGATGCAGTCTCAAGCATGTTCCAAGTTTGCACATTGAGTTTTCAGAAATTTCATGTCTGTCGTTTTTATTGCAGTCAAGTTTGAGGCGGCCGCAGTCGCAATCCAAACAGACGCAGTTGAGAAACGGCTGAGAGAACACAGCTGGCACAAATTTCAACATTCCATCATGTCAGCATGTTATAAGTTTCTTAAGGTACTTTCAGAAGAGATGCCGGCAGGTTGTCAATTTGCAAGTTCTTTCATTTGTTTCCACTCCGACCGTGCTGCATTGGTTTCACTTGAGTCAAAAGCAGCATGGGAGGCTCGGGCTAGAGCTATTGGAGCACCTGAAGGTTTTATCATCGAGCTACAGAACGGAAATTCAGATTCCTTTGGACAATGGGCGTTCTGTTGTTCATGTGACCAAAACAGCCTGGATGACACTCCAATGAAGGAGGCCGTGCAGACCTTGATAGGGCGAGATGTTACGCCCCAAGAGATGGTGCTTTGCAGGCGACTGTACTTTGAAGGCCGCACCTATGCAATCTCAGACATGCAGTCGAGGATTGAGCGGACCTCAAACGACAAACCCAGGACTATGCCCTTGGCCGAGCGGATGGCTCGCATAGAACGCCAGAAAGGCGACCTTGTTGGAGTGACATGGACGGCAGAGCTGGAGCTGGCCCATAAGTTGGTGGATAAGATAGTAGCCATGCAGGAAGACGGCAATCTTCTATTTATTCCTCCAAATGCTTGTGTCAGTCGAGTTCAAGAGATCCAGCAGGAGAAACATGAAGTGGCTTTGACCTTCGATGCCAATGGAAGCATCCGCGTGGGCAAAAAGGCCGAGGATCTCAAATGTGACACCAATGGAAATTTGAATTTACGAAACGCCTGGACACGACGCAACTTGGCCTACGACCAGGCTGGCCTAGCAAGCTTCGTTGTGGTTGAGAAATGGACTACAAAGCTGATGCTGTCAAAGTTGAAAGAGCCGCCAGCTGGCTTTCCCTACATCACAATTCAGCAGATCTGTGAGTGTGACCGTGAGATGTGGCTCCAATTGGCACAGTTGTCACGTGGCCAACTACAGCCTCCAGCACCAGATGTCCGGCCCTTCAATGCCATGATTGAGCAGTTGACAACCTCACCAGAGGTTTTGTGCTTTTTGGTTCCATTAAAAGGAGGCAAACGTGAATCTAATGAGTCCACAGATGCACCGGGCCCCAAAAAGCCCAAAGCAATTCCTTCAGCGCTTTCAGCACCATCAAAGACGACGCCAAAGCCAGCAGACCAGGCCTCAGCCGGTGTCAACTGGAGAAAGTTCCCAGCCGGGTGCCAAAGGAAAGGGGCCAGTGGATGGCGCTGCCTTAAGTATCAGTGGGGCTTGTGCAATAAACAGAAGGAGGGCAAATGCAAATTTGGGATCCACGAGTGTTTCAAATGCGGGGCAAAACGCCCATACAATCAATGCGAACACTGACTCAAAGACGATACAGCACCTCCTGCCAACCACCGCCAAAAGACGTTTGTTGAATTTTTCTCAGGCTCTGGAGCTTTTGCTTTGGCCATGAAAAATGCAGGATGTCAAGTTTTCGCAGTGGATCACCATGCAAACCGTTTCACTCCAAAAGTCCCCACTTTGGCAATTGATTTGAGCATTGAGGACGAAGTCACTTTGGCAAATCAGTTACTCACCTTGGTGAAGCCAGATGCAATCCATTTTGGATTAATGTGTGGAACATGTAGCCGTGCAAGGGAGCATTCACTTGCCCCTTCCCTCCGCCGACAGGGAGCGCCGGAGCCTAAGCCATTGAGGGGTGCATCCCATTTATTTGGCATACCTGGCATGTCTGAATCCGATCGCATCAAGGTTGACAAGGCCAATTCAGTTTACAAACATGCCATTACCTTGCTCCTGACATGTTATTTATTGGGCTGTATTGTTTCTATTGAAAACTCTGCCCGCAGCTGGTTGTGGGCACTGCTTGCGGTGTTGGTCAAACAGACACAAAATGAGGGTTTCATTCAATGGCATTTCTCACTGGAGTCTACAATGTTTGATGCTTGCATGCATGGATCCACACGCAACAAAAGTACGACCATTTTTGGGTCTCCAAAAGTTTTCAGCTCCCTGGCTGCCAGATGCAATCATGCTCATGCCCACGCCCCGTGGTCAGCCAAAAAGGGCGATGGAAATGTGTGGATCTTCGGCACAGCTGCTGAAGCGGAATACCCAGCTATTTTGGCTCGTCGTATGGCGGCGTGCATACTACGAAGTATTCCTACACCTTCTCTCAACTTAAAGCAGCTGCGTTTGAACAGTTTACAAATTCAGGGTCGCCAACATCGCTCTTTGCAACAGCTAATTCCTGACTTTGTATCTTTTCATTGGGTTCGTCCAGATTATTCCCCTGCTGCCAATGAAAAACTGTTGCCACCCAAAACTGCGGGGGATGAGAACGAGGTGGCAGACAATTTGGAGAACAAAATTCTGGTGATTTGGTCAAGGTTGGTGTTTATTTGGAACCGGAACAGCATATGTTTGATGCAGGCCGTTTGAGCCACCCCATGGACATGTCTACTGTCTTGCCTGATGATTTGAAGAGGGCCCTCTTTTCGCTTCTCAAACGTGAACCTTCTGACCTTGCGAGAGAGAGGCTGAATATGTTGAAGCATTTTTGGGAACGAGCTACAGCGCTTCATGATGCTGAAGTTGCACTCCATTAGCAGCTCCCCCAACATATTCAAGGCGTGGTCCAGGGGAAGCGCTTGCTCTTATTCGAAGAGCGTTTGGTAGCAAATTCTTTTCCAGACATGCAGGTGATGCGTGACTTTAAACATGGAGTTGATTTGGTGGGTGAGGAGCCGGCCTCTGACTTGTTCCTGGAAAAGTTGCAGCCAGCAACCTTGACAGTGCAGCAGCTTGACCTTTTTGCAGAAGTGAACAGGCGACTAGTCATGGGGCGTCCTCTGGCCAGCCATGAAAGTGAACATGCAGACAGACTGGTTGAGCTGTCGCAAGAAGAGGTTGATGAGCACTTTTTGAGAGGACCGTTTTTCTCAGAAGCTGAAGTGTCTGCGGAGTTGGGCACAGACTGCTGGACGTTGACCAAGCGTTTCCTTCTGCTACAAGGAGAAGAAGGCAAAGAACGTATCATCGACGACCATCGCAGGAGCCATGTCAACGCTGCCTATGCATCCAGGTCATACCTGGAACTACAAGATGTCGATGTACTTGCAGCACTTCTGACTCTTTTGATGAAGCTGCTTCACGGAGGGCCTACGGTGGAGTTGGCGCTGTCTGATGGCACCGTACTGAGCGGGCACCTCTCCAACATGGCAAAATCGAAGGCCAAATTGGTGGGCCGGTGTTTTGACCTGTCCAAAGCATACAAACAGATGGCGGTGAGTTGTGACAGCCTCCGGTACTCAGTGCTGGGGGCCAGGGACAGCAAAGGAAAATGGTCCTTTTACATTGGGCAGTCATTACCTTTTGGATCCACAGCCAGTGTATTCAGCTTCAACAAGATGGCCAGGGCCCTGCAATTTCTTTTGTGGCGTGATTTTGGGGTGGTCACAACAAATTTCTATGACGACTACCCCACTGTGGAGTTTGATTCAGCTGCTGAATTCACTACATGCGTTGTTTCAAGTTTTCTGCAAATGTTGGGATGGAAGCATGCCGTGTCAGGCAAAAAGGCGAAACCCTTTGCGGAATGTTTTTCTGCGCTTGGGGTCGAATACAACCTTAGCAACATCCATGCCGGTTCCTTCACAATTGGGAACAAGCCTGAACGATTGCAGCGCATCCAGCGGATGATTGAACAAGTTTACGCTGACCAAAGGCTGACAACATCGACAGCTGCATCGATCCATGGACTTCTAAACTTTGCTTCAAGCTTTGCCCTTGGAAAGGCTTTGCAGCCTGCGGCCCAGGGTTTTTCTACGCTGGCAACTGGTGTGACACTACCTTCAAGGGTTCTGTGTGAGCTCTGTGAGCATGCGCTGGCAGTTTTACAATCACTACAACCGAGGACTGTAGCAGCCTCGGCAGAGGTAGCACCCATTCTTATTTATACGGATGGGGCTTTTGACGGTGACCTGGCGGACTGGGGTGCCCTTCTGCTTGACCCCCTCACGGGGATGCGTCTGTGCTATGCTGGGAAAGTGCCATGTTTCTTGCTGGAAGCGTGGAAGTACCTTGTGGGTGAACAGTTGGTCTGTCAGATCGAAATGTATGCGGTGCTTTGCATAGGGTGGCAGGCGCGGCATTTACTTCACAAGGCTTTGCTTTTCATCGACAACGAGCCCTGCCGATACTGCTTGATAAAGGGACGGTCCCCATCGGACCCTCTCTTCAGAATGGCCCATGCTTGTTCGTGCTTGGAAGGCGCTCTACCAGGATACCTGTGGTTCGAACGAATTGCATCCTTTTGCAACCCTGCTGATTTACCTCCACGTCGAAGGTACCTGGACCTGGAGGCATGTCAAAGGTGGAACCTCAATTTCTGCGGCGACATCATCCTTCCGGCGGAGCCCTTCACTTCCATATTGGATGGATCCCCCCTTTCCACAAATTACGAAAGAATCTGGCGACGTTGTGGGGACCACAAAGCAACGGGGGAAGAGCACGGTGAACCCACAAAACAGCTGAGGTCTTTCAAAGACAAACCAGTTGTCAGTGGAAAGGTGCAGCATCTCAAAAGAGATGAAAACATGTCACCAAACAAAACGTGAGGTCCGATCAGCGCATTCGGTCAGACATGTCGTGATTTCATTTTGGAAAGTTTGGGATGTTTTGAAAGATGTCTTAAAAATTTTTAAAGCGTTGAGTCGCGCGCGTAAGCGAAGTAATCCGAGTTCTCCTTCTAAATGGCCTTGGGGGTTGTGAAGACGTGGGTGCATCATGGGAACCATGAGAGCCTTGTCTTTTCAACCCAGCGTAGGTACGTAGCGCACAAGGTCATCTAAGGAGAAGGAAAAAAAATCAGAAACAATCGTTTCGAAATTTTCAACTGAAGCTTTTCCCAAACAAATCCTTCAGTTGCGGTGATGTCAGTTGGAAAGTCAGTAAGTGATACCTCTGCATACACACCAGTCAACAGAGAGCATTCATAACATACTTCAGTTTCACTTGGTGACATGTAATCTGAATCTTTCTTGTTTGACATTTTACATCTCAAAGTGGGTTGAGGTGGGAGGGTTTTCACAGAATTTCTGCGATCATTCCCCTAGTTTTTGCACCCGCCCAAAACGTCTCTTCGAGCCCCCACCCTAAACTAGGGGGGAAGAGCACGGCGAACCCACAAAACAGCTGAGGTCTTTCAAAGACAAACCAGTTGTCAGTGGAAAGGTGCAGCATCTCAAAAGAGATGAAAACATGTCACCAAACAAAACGGTAAAAAGAGTGAGGTCCGATCAGCGCATTCAGTCAGACATGTCGTGATTTCATTTTGGAAAGTTTGGGATGTTTTGAAAGATGTCTTAAAAATTTTAAAGCGTTGAGTCGCGCGCGTAAGCGAAGTAACTCGGAAGTTCTCCTTGGGGGTTGTGAAGACGTTGCTTGTAAAGTATGGCCGTTGTTTATACGCTGCAGGTAGGCCATATAACCACTACGCCGAGACCATCAATGCCGTATCGTCACGGAAGCCAGTGATTCGTCGTCAACTGCAAGAAGCATGGAACTTGGCATTTGCGTGGGTACGAGATGAACCCTCTGTCCACCACCTTGCAATGCCTTGGCAGATTTTGCTTGCAGCGATATCTGTTTGTTTGACTTGGGGCTGGCTTGATATGGCAGGGCTGATGGCCTTGACGTGGGGTGCATTGCTTCGTGTTGGGGAAGTAGTTCAAGCAACCAGGAAAGACTTGCTTCTTCCCTGCGACACCAACTACACCAACCGTTTTGCACTGCTCTCCTTACGGGAGCCAAAGACCCGATTTACTGCAGCAAGGCATCAAAGTGCAAAGCTCGACATACCAGATTTGTTGCAAGTTGCCCATATATCTTTTTCGAGACTACTTCCCTGGCAGCGTCTGTGGCCTAGATCAGGGAAAACACTACGGCTGCGCTTTCGACAGGTGATGAAAGAGCTCCACCTTGACACGGTGAATGAAGCTTAACGGGAAGAATCTGGATCTTGGTTCTCTCCGCCCAGGAGGGGCAACAGGATGGAGAGCTGGTTCGACGACGGGGCAGATGGATTAACCAAAGAGTCATGGAAATTTATATCCAGGAGGTGACCGCGTTTCAATACTTGGCCATGATCCCAGACTCTGCTCGTCAAAGAATGTTTTGCCTTTGTGAATTTTTCCCTACTGCAGTGAAGCAAGCCGAAACCTTTTGGATGGCAACTATACCTTGTTCTGTTTGGTATCTTCTCTGGCAAAGGCAAGTTACAGGAATACATGGGATGGATGGGTGTCACTTTCGACCCATCACTTGAAACAACTGATGGATGAAGGTGTGTGTAAAGATAACTACGCAGAGCCACAGCAAGGAAAAGAAAGAGGAGCGTGAAACCTTGTTGAACAAGTTTGAATGTGACGTATCTGCAACTTGCCTCTCAAGTCTACCCGCGCACGTCATTGTGGTGCCCAACCCATTTTGAGCTTTGCCAGAGAAGGGTGTCACTTTCGACCCATCACTTGAAACAACTGATGGATGAAGGTGTGTGTATAGATAACTACGCAGAGCCACAGCAAGGAAAAGAAGGAGGAGCGTGAAACCTTAAATAGTTTGATTATTTCCACTCAAGTTGAAAAAGTGGATTCCCGTGGCCTACCAAAGCTACCGCTGGACCGCTGCTGGAAAAACCGCTGAGCTCGGCTGGCCTGTGGGCATCCACTGCATGTACCCGCATCTCTTCAAATGTTGGAAGCATCTCGGCATCTCAGTGTGATTGCGGCCGACACGCACGATTTGCGCTGAGGGTTGCATACACGACAGCTTCAGATTCGCATTTCGCCGCACCTTGGTGCGCCCGGCACGCGCGACGTGCGGAGAGGGTCGCGTTTCGCAGACGGGAATTTTGTTGCCCCCGCCTTAAGAGAGAACGTACAAGAACTTGAGAAATAGGAGGTTTGTAGGGGTTCAACGAACTCTTGTGCAACAACTCTTGTGTAACAACTCCTGCCTGTATCTAACTCCCGTGTAACAACTCTTGTGCAACAACTCCTGTATTCAACGCCCGTGCAAAAGCTCCTGTATTCAACTTCTGTGTAACAACTTCTATATGGCAACTTCTATGTAAGGACTCCTGTGTAAGAGTTCCCCTGTCAGAACTTATGTGTAGATGATGTAGGTGATGTAAAGGAAATAAGTGATGTTATGGAAATGAAGTGAGAGGCGATGTAGAGGATGTATGTGATGTAGACGAAGTGAAGCGTTGAATTCGGCAGCCGTTCTTTGGGAAAAAACCCTTCGCAGGAGCTTTCGGCAACAAACGACGTTTTACCGACGTTTGGAACACCTTCTTGAGGTCTACAACGGTATTGCGCTTGCCACAGAAGGACGAAACTTTCACAAAACGAACGTTTTGAGCCTTTCCTAGCGTCCTCAAATTCACCAAATATTGCGCCTGCCACGAAAAATGCTATCCGGAAGCGCTGCCAACGCTTTAGCCACGCGCGGAAAGTACCACGTTTGATCCACGCTTGCCACGCGGAAGAAATAGTCTCCGATGTCCTGCACGTGTCACACCATACGGCGTTTCAGACTTCAAAATGTCCAAAATGTCCAAAATGTTCCAGATGTCCCACGCCAGCTGCGAAAAATGGACATAACAAGCGCCCAGCGGGCGGGTAAAAGTAGACCTTTGGATGGAGCAAAGCGGCAGATCGAGCACCCTTGTCAAATCCCGGCGCTGACACCTTCGGTAAGAATCCTTCGGTGTGGACACATTGTTTGGGGAATATGGTTTTCCAACCGTATGCAGCCCATGTGTGCCCAGTCCGTGTTTGTACAATTTGCAATGCTGTTCGGCGAAAACGAGAATGACATGACATTGCCACGGGTGATGTTTCTTGAATTTACGGATTGCTGTGGACCCAGTGCTCAACTTTGCCATCCAAAAAAATTGTACACACACAAAATGGTGTAGTTTGTGTTTGTGTGGCTTTCAGCGCGGCTTATTCATAGGAAAGGCATCGAGAACGGTGGCATTATCACAACGTAGACGTAGCTGAGGGGCACATGCAAATAAACATGAACCAAAAGAATGCATCGACGATTTCTTATTTACATTTGCTGTAGTGATGACCATGGCTGCTGGAGTTGCAAGGGTCTTGCTGGTTGCAATCGCAGCATGCTGCCATTGCGCAGTGGCAGCCACTTCCCGGGCACAGCAGGTGTGCATGGCCCAAATTTATTGGCAGGTGAATTTTTGATTGTTAGTATGGTTCATGTGAAATGACCAATGTCATTGATATGGCAGTTTCGAAGACTTGTTAGTAGTGGTTTCCGGACAACTCTGGTTGAATGCGTGAAACTATAGATAGAATATGTATATATATATATGATTATATTTACAATTTGCATATGTAGAGAAAACTAGTCGGCTCTCAGTGATGGCTGAAGTCAACAGAAAACAAAATCATGATCATGAACCAGGGCGGTCAAATTTGATGGATATTTTCTTGAACGTTCGGTTGCTGCCAGCACGCGTATGTTCAATTATCGTTTTGAACATTTAGCATATGTAATACATCCACGAAAAAAAAAAACAACAAAAACATGTTGAAACCTTTCCAGGCCCTCAATTTGAACCTGGATGCCCTCAGTGCTACCTCGACCACACAGATCCAATGTGGGAGCAGGGTCACCGGATCATCATTCGGACGTGTTCAATTCCAATTTTGCTCCGATGAAACAGGGGTAGTGCAGATCAACACCTGCGGAACCAGCTCTGAAGTATGGATTCGAGTGGAAGGAGATGTGGACTTCAGATTCACTGTGGCTTTGGGTAGTGGTTGTGCCCCAGAAAACATGGCGTACATCTACGTTACTGCAGGTACATGTTATGATCTTTCCCTGGACCTGTTTGGTCTTGGTGATGGAGAGATTCCTGAAAGTTATGACCTTTCAATCAACTGCAGGCCGTTGCAACCTGAGCCACTGGGATGTGGGATCACCGTGCAGGGATCCACAGCGGGTGCAGCCAATGTCATTGGGTCCTCCGCTGGAGATGCGGCATATCTTCTTTGCCCTGGTCAATCAGGTTGGTTGCTGCTGTCAACAATTGATGCAGTCCATTTTATGACATTTTCCACCATGCAAAGTGGAATCACTATATGTTTGGGGGAGGGGGGTCAACCAGAAACCCTCTAGGCGGCGTTGACATTGGCATCAGTACGTGTGGATCTAATTTTGATACTTCCCTCTATGTTCTTGGGAACACGACGGCTTATTCGTGCAACAATTGCGGCGGCTGCAGAGCGGGGGTTTCTATCAGTGTCAGCTCTGACGAGTGCTATGTGGTGCTGATTGATGGGTTTCAGGGAAAGGAAGGTGATTACGACCTCACAGTCTTCTGTCCATCCGGTGGCGTCGGCAGTACCACAACCAGCACCACAACCATGCCACTGCTTGGATGTGACAGCAGCGTGGATGTGACCTCCTTCGCTGATGACGAGTTCCAATTTTGCACCAACCGCAGCGGCATCGCTCGCATCAGCACATGTGGCTCCACTTTCCGCAGCACAACGCTGGAAATTCAAGGCCCAGGGATGGATTTTTCATGCTTTCAAGATCAGTGCGGCAGCTCCTGCGGGGAAGCAGAGGTTACCATCAACTTCGTCCCCAATGTCTGCTATAACATCAGGTTGCAGGGGGTGCGATTTTTGGGAAATGGTGATGTTGTGAGGCTGTCGGTCTCCTGTAGTGCTTCAAACACTTCGACCCCGAACATGTCGGCAGTGTATGTGGCCTGTGGAACGCGCTTCGATGGCAACTTGGCACGGGGTGCTCAGCTTGCCCATCTATTTTGCCCTAACGACAGTGGTGCAGCCCTGGTCAGCACCTGTGAATCAACCCTGGATACCTTCCTTGCGATTCAAGGCCCAGGCAGGGTGGCAAAGGTGGGTCTTTAAGTCGTGCGACCCTTGAAGATTCTTTGTCAGTGCCAGTCGCAACCAGTCACGTGGGGATTTCACAAACCAAAATCTGACTTGGTGGTTGCAAAAACCCAAAACAAATGTACGAATATAGACTAGACTTATGCAGGCACGCGCTCCTAAAGCTGTGATGATGATCGCAAGTCCCACACATGATTATCAAGACTGATTCAACCAGTAGGGAAATGAGATGTCCCCAACCTTGCCAGGTGTCAATTTCTCTTGTGATGATTGTGGTGATTGTGGGCTGCAGAGTGAGGCCATTCTCAATTTCAGTGCCGGTGCATGCTATCAGATCATGGTGGATCTGGCGGATGTCCCAGGCACCAGCTCGTCTTTCTTTCCACCCTATCAGTTGAAGTTGCAATGCTGGGACTCTTTTGGCACCATGCAGGTTGAAGATGTGGAGTGCGGGAGTACGGTGACTGGCTCCACAGCAGGTTTGACCAATGCGCGGAACCCACGAGGTGCTGCGCGGTATCGGTTTTGTCCCAATGCTTCAGGTGTTGCAGAGATTAGCACATGTGGCTCCAGCAACCGCGCATACCTTGAGGTTCAAGGTCCTGGTGTTGATTTTTCCTGTGGCGACTGTGGCTGTGGATTTGGTCAGTCAAAGACCACTGTCGACTTCGCGTCGGGTGAATGCTTTGAGATCTCTGTTGGGGGTAGGCCTCCAGATTCTCTTTCTGTGACAGAGGGGTCATTCAGTCTGTCAGTGACCTGTAGCATCACCAATGTGAGCTCCAAGGCAAACATCACATGCCCAACTTACGTGTCGCAGCTCGACCTGTTGCCGGAACTACGGCACCTGGCAGATCCAGTGACAGTTTTGGGTCTGAAGAACCTGGAGCAGAAGCTGAAGGAAGGTCTGCCACAAGGTAGCCAACTTCACCTTCCTTTCAGCTATTCGATTGAGGCACCAGAGACGGTGGCGAACTTGAAGCGCAACATTCAAGAGAATGGAGTCCACACCATGGTGTTTCAGTACATTGAGGTGGTCGAAGGCTTGACAGGATTGTCCTTCAATCTCACCTTTTGTGGACAAGAGCAAAAACTACTTCTGCCAGGTGGAGGATTCGAGGATGGCCCCTTGAGCGTCCAAAATCCGTTTGGTTATTTCTGTGTGCCACGGGGATCTTTGCCTTTGACTGTCGATGGATTCTATGGCAGCAGATACAGCAGTGCTTTTTGGACCACTCCGTTTGGTAAGGGCCGCATCACCTTCTTCTATCCTTCCTATTCTTTCATGGAACCCAGTGAGATGCAGTTGCTACAACGTCTCACGCAGAGTACTTGCGCGAGCGCCAACGCTGGCACTGCCACGCCGGCTCCCAGCACTGCTCCTGTCACGTTGGTCTGTGGCAGCAGTGTTCAAGGGGTGGTGGAGCAAGGAGGTGCAGCAGCAGATTTTCTGGCGGCACGGCACACCTTTTGCACGCCAAACAGAGAAGATGTACCAGGAGCAGGGTTTTGTCATCCATGTCCTCGATCATGTAAGAACAAATATGATGATTTGGGAGGTGCATGTTGACGGAACGTTATCAGAATTTTTATTTACGCAACAAACACCTTCACAGCCACATGTTTCAAATGTTTCAGATGTTCACCATCACCCATCAACCGTGGCAAGGAAACAATGAAATCGGAGATGTGCTATTCTCCACTTGCGGCTCTTCCTTTCGCACGGGCCTGAGTGTTAGTGCTCCGACTTTCTTTGAGCCTCAGACCTGCCGTGGCGAGGAGCCGGGATGTGGCTCCTGCGGAGCGCAAGCGGAGCTGACGCTTTTTAGTGTGGAAACTGGCACGTGTTATGAGGTCACGGTCTTTGGCAGTAGCACTGAGCTGGGGAATTATACTCTTCAGGTTAGCTGCAAACGACCACCGCTGTTTATCGAATGTGGAAGCACTGTGAGCGGTTTTGCAGGTGGTCCTCCAAGTGTGATCGGGAATGTGCCAGCGCATGCTCGGCACATCGTGTGCCCCAGCGACAGCGGCACGGTGGCTTTAGTCAGGACTTGTGGATCCGACTTTGATACTACTCTGCAAGTTCGAGGGCCAGGAGTTGATTTCTTCTGCAACGATTGTGGCGATTGTGGTCAGCAAGAGGAGGCTTCCATTACCTTCACATCTGCAGAATGCCATGAGATTTTGGTGGATGGTCGCAACGGCGCTGAAGGGAACTATGTCCTGTCAGTTGCTTGTAGCAGCAAGGTTGCATGCGGAGGTTCCATTGATGCAGTGCTACCCGCCTCTTTTGCGCTCTTCGAATTCTGCCCTGACAGAACAGGTGCAGCAGAGGTCAACCTCTGCGGATCCTTCGGCTTTTCTCCCACATTGACTGTCCAAAGTGAGAGTGCCAATATCACTTGCAGCGACTGCGCATGTTCACAGTCTCTGGTTTTTCCGATCGCGTCGGGTGGCTGCTATGGACTTCTTGTGGCCGGACCTCCCGCTTCAGTTGGACGGAGCTATGCGCTGTCTGTTGGTTGCGCCGCCCCTTTGCCTATCGAGTGTGGAAGTGCAGTCACAGGCTCCACAAATGGCCTGCCAAATCTCATTGGAAATATCCGTGGTGATGCATGGTACTCTTTCTGCCCCAGCAGGTCGGTTTCAGCGCAGGTGGGGGTTGGTGAACCACTTAGACAGATTTATGCAGTACGTTCCTACCAACACAATTCACCAAATCCACGGTTTAGGATATTTAGGATCATCAATGGGTTCGTTGTCACTTGGGGGGTGGCGAAAGGTGAGCACCTGCGGCTCCAGCTTCGATACATGGCTTCGGATTCTTGGCCCAGGGATTGACTTCTCTTGCGACAATTGTGGGGGCTGTGGAAACCAGGCTGAGGGTGCCATCAATGTCAGGGCTGGCGAATGTCACCAGATCTTCATAGACAGCTTTTCATCAGAAGGTGATTACGCACTGTCAGTGAATTGTGCCAACTTGAGCCTAGACTCTTTCAATTTGAGCTGCGGCAGCCGCACGACTGGTTCCACGTTGGGTCTTGCAAATTTCTTGGGGCTTGAGTCTGGGAAGGCAAGGCACGTGCTCTGTCCCAACCGCACTGTTTTGGCAGAAATCAGCACCTGTGGATCCAATTTTGATACCGCCCTCCGCGTTCAGGGTGCGGGCGTCAACGAGGCTTGTGACGATTGTGGTGATTGTGGCTTGCGGGCAGAGGCTGCTGTCACCCTTTTGCCTAACGAATGCTATGAGATCTTCATTGATGGGGCTGAAGATGGGGACTATGTGTTGTCCATCAATTGCTCGGATGTGAACACAACTACAATTCCTGTCGAATGTGAGAGCTCTATCACTGGAACAACTCTTGGCTTGCCTAGTCTCAGGGGGGAAAATGCAGGTGTTCGACAGCACTCCTTCTGTCCAAACGAGACGGTCTCAGCCCACATTAGTGCCTGGTTGACATTTATGCACATTTATATCATATCTATATCTACATAATTCTACACACACACACACATATATATATATATACATACATATGTACATATAGACACACACACATTTATATATATATAAGCATATTTAAACGGTTTTTCAGTTTTACACATTTTCAACTTTCCACCATTTCCACCAATATAAACATGGCGCTTTTTGGGCGTTGGTTGAGGCGTTGAGCCATCGACCACTGACCAGGTACCTGTGGATCCTCTTTCGACACGTGGCTCTATGTGGATGGCCCAGGCATCAGTTTCTCTTGCGCTGAGTGTGGCGCGTGCGTGGTGACCGGGCTCAAGGTGCAAGCAGAGGCGACGCTTACCTTTGTGGCCGGAGAATGTTACGACGTCCTGGTGGGTGGGAACGGCACGGAGGGGGCATATGCCCTGTCCATATCTTGTACTGCAAGTGCCAAGCCCAATCTCACCTGCCCAGTTTCCATCTTGAGGGCTGAGTTGCTAGTGGCAGGCCTTACTGCTCATCCTTTGACAGTCTGGGGCTCCATGGGCGAACTGCAGGACAGCTTGAAGAATGGGTTGGTCAATGGTCAAGTGATTCTACCAAAATGGTTCTCAAGCGGAGAGAGCAAAAGTGAGCTGCTGGCCCTCTTGAACGCCAGCATCAAGGACCAAGGCCTCCACCTTGTGATGCACTTGCGCGTGGACATCCTTCGTGAATTGACTGGCTGGAATCTGGAGGCCGTCAAATGTGCTGCAAGATCGCCACTTCAGTTGACAGGTGGTGGATTTAGGGGAGGCCCCCAGCAGTTGAGTTCAGCTCCAGTTTCCAGCCCAGCTCCACGTCGCTGTGTCCTTCGATCCCTACTACCTGGCTCGGTCGATGGACTCTATGGCACCTATGCAGCTGCAGCGTGGACCTCGCCCTATGGCTCAGGCCGCATCACCTACCTGGCTGCGGATTATTTTGCCTTGAACGAAGATTTCAAAGAACTCATTCAGAGCTCCGTCAGCCAGAACTGCAATGCAACCGCTGCGCCAAATACAAGCAGCAACACAAGCACTACACCTGTGACAGCGGAGTGTGGGAGCATTGTGAATGGAAGCATTGTGCTGGGGAGCACTCTAGAAGCTCAGTCTGCAAAGCATGTCTTCTGCACTCCTGAACCTGGACAGGCAGGGCCGGTGGGAAAGATATGGCAAGTGCTTTTCAGCACATGCGGCTCCTCCTTTGACACTGCCCTGAGTGTGCTGGGCTCAAGTGCAGGCGATTTCGAGGCTTGCGATGATTGCGGTTCTTGCGGCAAGTCAGCTGAGTTCAAGTTCTTTCCTGAGGCCGGTACATGCTATGAGGTGGCAGTTTATGGCAGTCGCAGTGACCTTGGCAACTACACACTCTGGGTTTCATGTTGTGATCCAAATCTCTGCAACGGCAACGGCGATGCGATTCACCAAGCATGGGGACCACCCAGCGCCACTTTATCAACAGATTTCTGCAGATGTCAGTGCTTCAGCCCTTGGACTGGGCCCACTTGCAGCGAGTGTGAGAGTAGGAGCCTGACGGCGCCCATCAATGGCACTTGTGAGCAGTGCTTTGAAGATGGAGATCGATCGTTTTCCTTGTTGGTTCTGTCCAAGTCCAGCCTCACTTGGTCACCTGCATTTCGCCACCCTGAATGTGCCTCCAGCATTGAAATCGGATACACCCAGAGATTCACAAGCTTTGCTGAGAAACTTGAACTTCGCAATGGCCAAGATGGGCTCCCAGAACTTCAGCTCTCCTCGGGTTCATGCTCTGATGGGCGAAGAGTGAAGTCCAGTGATGTGGAAGTTCTTGTCACAGCCAATGGCTATCCACTTGGAGAGATTATTTGCGTCCCCAAATTTACATGTCATTTCAACTCGGACACAGATGTGCGGACTT
The DNA here is from genome assembly GCA_003297045.1 of Symbiodinium sp. clade C Y103. Taxonomy (NCBI): domain Eukaryota; class Dinophyceae; order Suessiales; family Symbiodiniaceae; genus Cladocopium; species Cladocopium sp. clade C. The sequence goes on along the minus strand of BGPT01000121.1, from coordinate 201,704 downwards.
TGGAGAACACCTCATCTGACCTTTTTGCTGTGCACTTCTTTGTGTTCTCAGATGAACTAGCAATGGCTGCCTTTTCAATGATTGACTTGCTCACTAGCACTTTCAACTCAAGCAACCGGACCTTTGCCATTCGCGACAACCAGAAGAGCTTCACTGGGAGCTTGAACAGTTCAAACTTGACTGCAGAGGTGCAGTCCTTCTTCAACATGCAGTTGTCCGAGTCGTCGGGATTTTGCACCAGTCCTGGGAACATTCAAATACCCAATCTGGACCCAGAAACTCAGCTGCTGGTGCTTGTTGGGAGGTTTTGTGGAAACCTGGATGAATTTACAGATGCACTGCTTCCCTTCCTTCGACCTGGCCGGCAGATTCTGGCCTTGACACCGCTTTACAGGTTCTTGAGCGTCCCTCTCCCCAACTTTGTCTCGCTCATTGAAGTGGGCGATTTTGTAGCAGAGGCTGCCCAGCCCGCGTGCAGTTTTCTCAATTCGTGGCTTTGGTATCGACAACAGGCCTGCGTTGAGGAATCAAACTTCACTTTCTCGCCACTCCAAACACCGGCCTTTCAGCGGAGTGTGCTGCAATTTCCACGGCTTTGCGATATCACTTCATGTTGCGTGGGGGAGCAATGCTCAGAGTTTGTCACCAGGGATGTAGTGGCTAGCTGCTACTTGCCTCTCCTCGAAAGAGGCACATATAATGTCAGCGTGATCTTCAAAAGCGGGACGAGAGCCTTTGCCGCACAAGACTTGCTAGTGCTTGATCCCCAAAGTCCTGGTGCCAGATATCAAGTCAGAAGGCAAGGAGTGTCGCGCAATCCGACCAGGCCGCTCTTGTACGGTGTCTTCGTGAATTGGACCATGGAGCTTCGCAAAATCGTAAGAGGGCGTACATGTTGCGAACTGGTGGCAATTGCATATGACCTGACACTGATGGGCAAACTTGAGGAAGCGAATTGCAATGGGCGTGCCACGGATCGTGGCATGACTATTTCACTTCCACAAATCCAGGATGAGAATCCCTTCCCGAAGCCTGTGCGGTTCATGGCTTTGCGCTGTTTTCCGGAAGCAGGCCTGCCGATTGTAGGTGGAAGCAGCTGTGACCTACCAAGCATTGCTTCCATGGCTACTCCGGCCTCAGAAGTGGAGGGTACTAGGAATTTGCGGAGGCGAATTGATGAGTATGTTCAAGCTGCCAACTCCATGGTGCCTCCTCTGCAATCAGTTTTTTGCTTAAAATCTTAAAAGATGTTTTTGAGCTTCATCACCTGGGACATGCATTTTAGCTTCAAACGTTCTTGACCAATAGGTCCAATTACATCAATTACCTCGACTGTCTCCAAACCATTGTCCTGCAAAGACGTTTGTCTTTGAGCATGTTCCTGCACCTAGAGCAGATTCCATTAGGCAGCGGCAGAGGGGTCAAAAATAGATAAAGATCATAAACATATACTGTACAAAGATAAGCAGAAATACAAGGAAATAGAACATGAAGAACGAACGGAAATGAAAGGAAATGCAAGGAAATCAAAGGAAATGAAAGGAGGGAAAGGAAGGAAGGAAGCAAGGGAGGAAGGGAGCAAGGGAGCAAGGAAAACCAAACCTAAATATCATCCCTATATAAATAACCTTAAAACTTAAAACCAACTCTAAATGAATTCAAGACACACCCTAATTGAGACCTGAGCCAACCCCAAATTCACTGTAAACCAACTTTAAATAAACGATAGGCAACACCTAAATAATCCTAGCCATTCCTAAGCAACATCTATATACATGAATTCTAAACACAACCATAAATAGACTTAAAAACCAACCCTAAACTAGACGACGGATGGCCCGAGAGCGAAGAGCAGTATAGTGAGATATGTAACTGTGAAGATAGTATATAGCATGAAACATGGAGAGAGAAATGTATGAAGATGTCTCAAAGAAAGAAAATGTGAATGTATAAGGCGCAAATAAAAAGATATTGATGAGTATGTGAAGATGTGAGGATGTGAAGATGTGAAGATGTGAGGATGTGAAGAGATGAAGATGTGAGCATTTGAAGATGTGAGGATGTGATGAGGTGAAGATGTGAATATCTAAAGATGTGAAGATGTGAAGATGTGATGATGTGAAGATGGGAAGATGTGCAGAGAGAAATAAGACGTCACAGACGCTTTTGCAATCTTTTGCACACAAACTCTTTTACACACAGAAGCTTTTACACACACACACACACACGCCTTAACACACAGAAGCTTTTACACACAGACGCTTTTACACACCAACACATTTACACACAGACGCTTTGACACACAGACGCTTTTACACACAGATGCTTTTAAGCACAGACCCTTTTACAAACAGACGCTTTTACAGACAGACGCTTTTACACACAGGCACCTTTACACACAGACACTTTTACACACAGATGCTTTTACACACAGAAGCTTTTACACACAGACGCTTTTACACACAGACCTTTTTACACACAGACCCTTTTACACACAGACCCTTTTGCACACAGACGCTTTCCACACGGACCCTTTTACACACAAACGCTTTTACACACAGACCCTTTTACGCACAGACCCTTTTACACAAACACTTTTACACACAGACCCTTTTACACACAGATGCTTTCTTTTACACACAGACACTTTTACACACAGAAGCTTTTACACACAGGCCCTTTTACACACAGACCCTTTTAGACACAGAAGCTTTTACACACAAGCGCTTTTACACAAGCGCTTTTACACACAAACCCTTTTGCACACAGACCCTTTTACGCTCAGATGCTTTTACACACAAACACTTTTACACACAGACCCTTTTACACAGAAACACCTTTACACAAAGACAGTTTTACACACAGACGCTTTTAACACAAGCGCTTTTACACACAAACACTTCTACACACAGACACTTTTACACACAGACCCTTTTACACACAGAAGCTTTTGCACACAGACCCTTTTACACACAAACACTTTTACACACAAACACTCTTACACACAGGCCCTTTTACACAGAAACCCTCTTGCAAGCAGAAGCTTTTACACACAGACACTTTTACACACAGGCCCTTTTGCACACAAACACTTCTACACACAGACCCTGTTACACAGAAACACCTTTACACAAANCAGACACTTTTACACACAGGCCCTTTTGCACACAAACACTTCTACACACAGACCCTGTTACACAGAAACACCTTTACACAAAGACAGTTTTACACACACTCTCTTTTACACACAGACCCTTTTTCAAAAAAACTTTTTACACACAAGCACTTTTACACGCAAGCACTTCTAGACACAGACCCTTTTACACACAGATGCTTTTACACACAGACGCTTTCCAAGCAGACGCTTTTACAAACAGACCACCCTTTTACACAAACACTTTTACACACAGACCCTTTTACACACAGATGCTTTCTTTTACACACAGACGCTTTTACACACAAGCGCTTTTACACAAGCGCTTTTACACACAAACCCTTTTGCACACAGACCCTTTTACGCACAGATGCTTTTACACACAGACGCTTTTACACACAGACCCTTTTACACTTTACACACAAACACTTTTACACACAGACCCTTTTACACACAAACACTTTTACACACAGACCCTTCTACACAGTTACACACAGACGCTTTTAACACAAGCGCTTTTACACACAAACACTTCTACACACGGACACTTTTACACACAGACCCTTTTACACACAGAAGCTTTTGCACACAGACCCTTTGACACACAGACGCTTTTACACACAGACCCTTTTACACACAAGCGCTTTTACACACAAGCGCTTTTACACACAGAAGCTTTTACACACAGACCCTTTTGCACGCAGACGCTTTTACACACAGACGCTTTTACACACAGACCCTTTTACACACAAACACTTTTACACACAGGCCCTTTTATACAGAAACCCTCTTGCACGCAGAAGCTTTTACACACAGACACTTTTACACACAGGCCCTTTTGCACACAAACACTTCTACACACAGACCCTGTTACACAGAAACACCTTTACACAAANCAGACACTTTTACACACAGGCCCTTTTGCACACAAACACTTCTACACACAGACCCTGTTACACAGAAACACCTTTACACAAAGACAGTTTTACACACACACTCTTTTACACACAGACCCTTTTTCAAAAAAACTTTTTACACACAAGCACTTTTACACGCAAACACTTCTACACACAGACCCTTTTACACACAGATGCTTTTACACACAGACGCTTTCCAAGCAGACGCTTTTACACACAGACGCTCTTACACACAGACCCTTTTACACACAGAAGCTTTTACACGCACACCTTTTTACACACAAACACTGTTACACACAAACCCTTTTACACAAACACGTGTACACAAAGACACTTTTACACACAAACACCTTTCCACATAGACACTTACAAACAAAACGTCCCATTATGCTTGGGAACTCCGTGTAGGCTCTTCAAAATCGCAATTTTCTCACTTTTGAACAAGTGCAAGACACAAAACGTCCCATTATGCATGGGAACCCGCTGTAGACTCATCAAAATCTCTGTTTTGCAGCAGTTTTTGATACTTTTTCCCCAACCCCAACAGCGTTAGCTTAGGGGTCTCAGCCCAGATAAGGTTCGGTGCAGCTTTCGGTGCGGTTCCGGTGCGGGTTCCGGGCGGGTTCCGGGAGGTTCCGGGAGGTTCCGGTGCGGTTCCAGAAGATTCCGGTGTTAGTTCCGACCTGGTTCCAGGAGGTTTCGGTGTGGTTCCGGTGCTGGTTCCGGAAGGTTCCGGATGTTGCCATGCGGTTCCGGTGGTGGTTCCGGACGGTTCCGGGAGGTTGTGGTGTAAGTTCCGGTGCCGGTTCCGGGCTGGTTCCGGGATGTTGCGGTGCGGTTTCCGGTGATGGTTCCGGAAGGTTCCGGGATGTTGCGGTGCGGTTCCGGACGGCTCCGGGAGGTTGCGGTGTAGGTTCCGGGCTGGTTGCCGGAGGTTGCGGTGCGGTTCCCGTGCTGGTTCCGGAAGGTTCTGGGATGTTGCGGTGCGGTTCCGGTGGTGGTTCCGGACGGTTCCGGAAAGTTGTGGTAGTTCAAACCCACAATTGTTCCATAATAATAATAGTTGGATATTATACTTTTGTCACCTGTCCAGAAGTTTTACGTGGTGACAGAGCAGCCCCAGTGGATGTGAGGTACATGCCCCGAAAACACAATGATCCTACTCCAGTTTTTTCAGAAGTCTTCAGTTACCTGACCAACTTGTACGAGAGTGTGGCTGAAACATTGCCCCTGGATGAAAAAAATCAAAGGAGGGCAAAGAAATTTGGAGTGAAGACGAGGATGCATATCGTCCCGAAACCAGTGAAACTTCAAAGGAGGAAATGAAATACCTTCCTCCTGGTACCATCTACGATTTGTGGAGGCAATTTAACGCAACCAGTGGCAACCGTTGTTCGTGGCATTGCTTCCACTCCTGCTGGTCAAGAGAGTTTAAACACAAACTCACGTTTCGAGACAAATATGTGTTTTCCATTTGCCCAGTTTGCGTGCAGCACAAGCTGCTACTTCGTGGATTTGGAGCTGATTCCACAGCTGCTCTCAGACAACGAATGCTGTACGACCGTCATTTAGCTNGCTACTTCGTGGATTTGGAGCTGATTCCACAGCTGCTCTCAGACAACGAATGCTGTACGACCGTCATTTAGCTTCACAGTTTGAAGACCGAAAATGTTAGTGGTCCATGCGGGCCAGTTCAAGGGTCAAGTCAAAAATAATTGTGGCAATAATAGATGGAATGGATCAGGCAAAATATGGCATACCGAGGAGTTCCCTGNTGGTCCATGCGGGCCAGTTCAAGGGTCAAGTCAAAAATAATTGTGGCAATAATAGATGGAATGGATCAGGCAAAATATGGCATACCGAGGAGTTCCCTGGTCCAATCACATACTTTCGATAAATATACTCGTCCTCGATTCCACGTTTGGGGTGCACTATGTCATGGCTATGCAGCAATGTTGTCTGTCAGTGATGCAGATGCATCAAAGGGCGGGTCTACCACTTGTGAGCTGGTGCTCCATTTGCTTTCGGTCTTGCGCAAGCATTCGATCGAACTGTCGGAGTACGAAGTCGTAATCCACTTGGATAACACAACATCCAGTAACAAGAACAATTCAACAGCGGCCATGTGTGGTGTGCTGACCCAAAGGGGGATAGTTCGCTCAATGCGATTATCCTTCCTAAGGGTCGGCCACACCCATGAGGTGGGAGTGTTCATCAAAAGGGGAATGACCCCAAAAATCCATTGGTATGATTTGGAACGTTCACATTCATAGCACTTTTGGATTATGTTTTAAGGGCTTGATTAACTCGGATCAAGGGGTTCCCCAACTCACTCAATGCTCAAAACCCTGAAGGACATAGATCAGTGGTTCGGATCCCTATCAAGACACCCTGGGTTATTTATTCAAATGTTCTTTGCAGAAACCTGTTGTGGGATATTGTGGGATATTTGTTGGGTTTCCCCTTTACAACCCAAACACATAAGTTGTAACCTGTAGATTTTCCACTGTTGAATCATCACATCTTNGTTGTGGGATATTGTGGGATATTTGTTGGGTTTCCCCTTTACAACCCAAACACATAAGTTGTAACCTGTAGATTTTCCACTGTTGAATCATCACATCTTAGGATTCCTACTCCGCAGTGTGCCGTCGGCGCAAACGCCTCAGCAAATGATGCACGAGATCAACACCAAGTTCTTGAGAGATGATCGCATGCGGCCTCACGAGCCATTGAAGTGTGCCTTCAAACTTGATAGGATCAAGAACTGGAAAGCTTGGCTGGAATGCATGGGCAAGCGCCTCACCGGCTTACTAGGACCAGCTGCACCGCATGTCTTCGAATTCGTGAGAAGAGACCGTGCCTTGAAAGGCATTAGATAGTCATTTTTGTTTGATACTTATGACTTATGAACAGATTCTGTTCCATCGAACAATGGCAATAGTTTGGGAAGCTGTTTACCTTATGAATGTTTTTGCACTGGTTGTCATGGTCTCTGATGTTTCCATGGTCCCTGAGGACTATCCGTGGATGACCGCATGCGATCGCAAGGCTCTGGCTCGGATGTCATCCTGCAGTGACCTGCCATCAATCAAAAGAAGCATGAATTACTATCGATTTTCTTTGTTTTGTATTTTTCCCACCCAAACACAAGGGAAAGCACCCTTATTTGCCCGAAACAGTGAAACAGTGAAACCACCCAAACATTATTTCTTTCTTGTGGGATTTCAATTCATTGGAATCTAGGTGCAAACAGTGGATGGCGGACACTGCATACTGCGAGCGACTGACCTACCTAACTGCTGATGATCTCAGAAAACTACCAGGGCCAATGCCACAAGGATTCCTGTTAGCTGTTTAAGTTCAAAAAATATCAGAATTGTTTTACAAGAAGTATCATGCTTTGTCAAAATGATCTTTTTCTGTTGAACAAACCCTGAGAGGAGATGTACCACGGAGACCAAAACCACCTGCATATGTCAAAATGATCCAAGCTTTAGCCACTGCAATTGAGAAGGACCCTTTCAAAATGCATGATGGTGCAAGATACTTGCGTGAGTGGGTGGTGGAATCCCAGCAACTACACCCAGCCCTGGATGTGTCCATCATCAGCAGTGCGCCGATCTTTGCTCAGCCGTTGCGCCAGGGAAATGCTCCTCAACAGCAGCCCGTTGCGTTGGAGCCAGCTGTTGGCCAGGTCCGTGTTGAGCGAGGTCGTTTTGGAAATCCAGGTGGTCAAAATCAAAACCCCATAAGCCCCAAAATGGAAGTGGTTTGTGGGATTGCAGAATCTTTCCGTTCCCAAGGTCTTGGTTGGGAACAATCTTTTGACAAAGCATTTGAATTGTGGAAAAAACTCCATGTTTCAGTGCAAGCTGCGTTGAATACACACCCGGACCCAGTGGTGGATGCTGTGAATGCAGCCCCTGCCGTGGCTAATGATCAGGGTGGTGATGCCGATGTACAGCTCCATCCCATAGAGGATGATTCAGCTGATGTGTTGGAACCAGAACAAGACTTCTAAGGAGAACTTGGTGTCAAAAAATCTGTGTGAATTTGATGTCATAGGTTCAAAGGTACATAGGTTCAAAGGTACATAGGTTCAAAGGTACATAGGTTCAAAGGTACATAGGTTCAAAGGTACATAGGTTCAAAGGTACATAGGTTCAAACAAATGAATTCGTGGATTCACCGCATTCAGCTTGTACGCATGAGGTCCAAAGACTAGCGATCTGTTGTGGCTTGATGTTGAGATGTCCCCATTGTAGCTCATATTTCCAAGTTCAAACTAGCATCAATTGTGCGAGGGTACTGGCCCCATGGCTTCCCAAGTCCTCAGCGATAGTGATGTTGATGTCGAGCGGCCGTTGAAGATTCCTAAGATGCCAGACATCCAAGACCAAGGGCAGTTGAGTGATAGCGATGATGATGGGGAGATCAAATTGGTTTACACCCCAACTGACCCATCCCAACTTGGACCGTGGATTTCAAGATTGGGGGGGTCGCCCATGATTTCTCCAATGCTGAGACCGCCATGAAATTGGCCAAAGATTTGAAAGACTTTCAGTACATCCACTTCGCCCCTCCCTGCAATACATTCAGTATGGCCCGCTATCCCAAACTGAGGCCTGGTTTCAAGGAAAAACAATTCAATTTCAGTCAACCCCCAAGAAGACCGACAACCAATGTCATGTTACCAAAGTTTCCTTCACCACCGGTTGTTACAAAACAAATCCTTTACACCCCTTACTGATGGTACTTACATTCCTTACGCCAGGACGAAGCAGTACCCTTTGGGGTTGCCTGGCATGGAGGAAGAACCCCAGCTGGTCTTGGCCAACAAGATAGTTGACAACATGAATGCTGTGATCAAAGAACTTGGAAAACACCGACGCCTGGTCAGCATCGAGAATCCCCGTGGCAGCACCCTTTGGTCACACCCTGGTCATGGAGTTTACGAACACCGAGGTTCTGGTTTCAGCCGAAAATTTGAATGGGACCCCAAAAAATCATTTGGGACTATATCCAAGTCAAATCACCTAAAGATTTTTTGTTTATACATATGGGTTGATACCTCCAACTAAAGTTACTGTTTGTGTTAGATGTTGAGGGGTCACCACCACATCATATTAACAGATAATTTCATCGTCCAAGACTATCACTTTCGGGATCCAAAGTAATTCACCTAAGGGCCCCACTTAAACTATCTTATTCTGATGGTATCTGATGGTTTATGTATCTTTTCTTGGCAGGTCATTCCTGGGGGACATTGGAATTTCACGGACTTTGACATGTGTCGCTATGGAATGCCATATCGCAAATCAACTCGCTTGCTGACCCTCCAATTTGATCAGGGGCCACCANCGACCCACCAGTGGAACCGCTGAGTACCCCAAAGTTCTTGCTGCTCAGTGGGCGCAGGCAGCAGGGTCCCATTTGATCCACTACAATTAGGCCAAGCGGCCGCTGCTGCAAGATTGCCCACCTCCAAGTGCTATTCCTTGGATTTCAGGGGTATCGGTTTTTGATCCCAGTAGATGGTTTGGAATCCAGGCTTCCCCGGGGTTAAGTCTTGTACCATCCCAGCCATGAACCAATAGTAAGTTATAGTCGATTAATGTAAATCAAACATATTTTTGGGGAATCCCTGATCTTTAGATCCCTTTTGAGATTTTTGAGGGGAAGCTTGGGACATGCCAAAATTTGGAAATTGCGCTCGAAGATTCAACCCGATCACGGCCGGAAAGAAATTGGAGTGCATTCCTCGTGATTTCTAATTTCATTTTGGTACACAGATTGGAAAGAATGTGAGGTCATGATTGCCTTTGAGTGGACTTAGTAGTGGGTTACCACAGTGAAATCCAAACATCCAAACACCACCCCAAAAAAAATAAGGGCTTCTGGCAGCTTCTTGAACTGGCATGCTCTTCCATGCAATTTCCAACATCTTGATACCCAAATTGTTTGCAGAATCAGTATCAAGATCCATTGTCGCCCTGTGTGCGTTGCCTTGTAGCTTCCATGAGCTTAGTTCATGACTTTTTGAAGCCCCACTTTAGCGCTGATGATTTGGAAGGGGCAAAGGAGTGCTGCCGCTCTGTTTTGGAAAGTCTAGATCCCGAGTCTATTCACCAAAACTCCTGGGAAGATGTCTGCCTCTCCCTATGGATGGCCAGCTTAGTCAAGGGATGTGGAGCTGACATGAACGACTTGATCCCCGACATTGCTGGTGTGGCGCCTGGATCTGGAATGGGGTCTTGGTCCATCAAGTCCATGATGCATCACCCCCGCAAAGAGATTTTGTTTGAGGAGGTGAAGTCCCTGGAAAAGCTACTTATGGCTTTGCCTGTCATGCTTCGAGTTCGGCCATGTGGTGGTATCTACCAGCATGATAGGTATGTTCTCTCCGATATTAATAAGCTTTTGAAGAGCCTTGCACCAGCCGAGAGTCCATAGGTGCACGTGTAGATCATTTTGATCAAGTCCAGAGAATCAATTTTGATACCTTGGCGCGATGGGTCAAAAACACATGTTAGCTGAAATTGCACAACCTGATTTTCGGATTGAAGCTGGCAACAAATTGGCTGGGTCACCCCCCAATTTTTTTAGATACTTTTGCAAACGAGATCACCAAATTGAAGGGGTTGTTGCGCCAGCCAGGGGTGCTTGGTGGAAGGGTGTTGCCCACAAATCCTCATTGATTGGCCCCAATCTCATCTACAGTAGGACTGCCAAGAAATGTGGGGGAAACTTGGGTGAAATTTCCCCCATTATTCTGGGGACAATACATCATCAGAAAACATGCGAAACAGATTCATCGGAAAACATGGTTGTTCCGAAACAGATTCATCGGAAAACATGGTTGTTCCGAAACAGATTCATCGGAAAACATGGTTGTTACGAAACAGATTCATCGGAAAACATGTTTGTTCCGAAACAGATTCATCGGAAAACATGGTTGTTACGAAACAGATTCATCGGAAAGCCAGGCTGCACATGTTTTGATCTTACAACCTCCATTTCTGAGGAAGTTGAATGGGATTCCTCGGAAATCCCATCCTAGTTTTCAGCAATGATTCATCGGAAATGGCATTGGTCAACAAAAAGTAGGATTCTGAGGAATCCCAATGGACTTCATCAGAAAACACATATCCTATCCAAGAGTGTCCTCAGAAAACAGCATCTAGAGAAGATAGCCTATGTCAGGGGAACACATGTGGTTTCTGAGGAAGTCCATTGGGATTCATCGGATCTGGCACTTATCTTTGCAAGCTCCATTTCTGAGGAATCCAAGACATCAGATTCCTCAGATACTTAGTTGAACATATTTCCAATTCATCGGGAAACCATATGTGTTTTTTTGTGGTTACTTATTTTGGTGGTAGAGCTAGCATCTAGGATTCCTCAGAAAATGAGCCCTGTCGTTCCATTCCCATGACATGGCCAATTCAGCCCCTAATTTCGCAGCTCAGCCCCAAGAATAGTCGTGCTGGTCCAGGATCGGCTTTGGGCCATTTGGGCCATATGGGGAAGCGCGCATCCGGTGGCAATGCCACCAAGACTACCGATGATGGGTTGGCAGAGTTGGTGGACCAACAAAAGGATACCATAGCGTCCCTTCCATGGTGGGAGACTGTGATGAATGACTTGGATACCATGATGAAGCAGCATCGCAACATGTCGTCCTACTTCATGGAGACCTACCCCACTATGTCGGCAAGGGTGGACTTCGCAACAGAGCTAGCTGATGCGTTCCCAGTGCCTGATGGAGAAACCCTTTCTTCCGACTACAGCCCAGGAGTGAAGAACATTGCCATGTGGCAGGCATGTTTTCATGTCCAAGGTGGAAACCGTGGATTGGTCATTGCCGAGTACTTCAAGAACTTGGTTCAATTGGTTTTGATTCGTGGGTGCCGAACGGATGCCAGCAAAATGCCAGGGGTGGAGTACCCTGTGATCCAGCCCCTTGTTGAGACCTGAGCCCCAAACAGTTGGCTTTGTGAAGGGATGGACCCGTAGCCTGGCTTTCCTCACATGCGCCCACTTGATCATCAAGCACGACCTGGTCGACTTCTATCGAGACAAGATGCCAAGCGAGTTTGCGTCCTTCTGCCTCATCAAAGCGCTCGTCCCTGAGGGCATGCAGAATGAGGTGGATAGGATTGTGGCCAACCGTGGTTACTTGGTGAAACAGGGAAACCCATATCTCTTTGGGATCATGATGAAACGCTAACACTGTGGGGTTTTTTAGTTTGGTTACTATGGGTTTATTTAGTTTGATTACTATGGGGTTAAATAATTTGTTCACAAGTGGGTTATTAACTTCGACTACAGTGGGGTTATTTAGTGTGATTACCATGGGGTTACTTCGGCTACCATGGTGTTATTTAGTTTGGTTATTATGTGGTTATTTCATTTGAATACTATAAGGGGTTATTTAGTTTGGTTAGTATGGGGTTATTTAGTTTGATTACTATGTGGATCTATGGAGTCCTTTAGTTTGATTACTATCGGGCTATTTAATTGGATTACTATGGGGTCATGTAGTTTGATACCTAAAGATCATAAGTAATTGGGGGCTACCTGGTGGAACTTAAGAAATCTTAATTTCATAGCCTCCACTACCCTACCCCAGTCAAAAGCCCAAATCAATTTGATTCATTTGTTGTTTTTGATCACACTTTGGAACTAAGACCTGACCCTCAGCAGCGTTGCAACACGCTCGAAACCGAACTGTTTCAATGCGCTTCNATTTGATTCATTTGTTGTTTTTGATCACACTTTGGAACTAAGACCTGACCCTCAGCAGCGTTGCAACACGCTCGAAACCGAACTGTTTCAATGCGCTTCATCAACTTCATCGTAGATTGAAGCATGGAGAATCAGCGGAACAAGTTCTCAAGTCCATGGAGTAAGGCAGGTTTGAAAGCTTTTGGCTTCTCAGCTGGTGAGGGTGCAGCTGTTGTCAACTTGGTGAGCCACATTCCTGTGGAGTGCAAGGAGATCTACGAGGCTGGTGCAGCTTTGTATGGAATGAACAAAGGTCCTATCACACATGCAGGCCTTGGGCATCAGTGCATGCGCCCTGGGGCTGCTCCTGAACTTATCGGGGATGACTGGTCCGAGAGTATGAGGAACACTCCTACCAGTTTGGTTCTTTGTGCAGAGCGCATTGTGGGTGATTTTGAAGCTTTGCCAGCTGGCTTGAGGAAGCCTTGCGGTGCTCCCGAAGTCCAACGGATGACCCGGATCACAAGGGCTTGGGAGCTTGCCATCGCAAAGTTTGGTTCCATGGTCCTCCAAAAGTTGGTGGCTGATGAGCTTCCGGGCTTGGCTGAGATGTTTCGCAAAAGGGTGTTCGATGATTGGCTTTTTGGTTTGACGGAAGAATGCCCCACCGCCATCAACTTGGGAGCAGTGCCTGAATTTCACAAGATCATGTGCAAACACCAGAGTTCCATTGATAAGGCTGGGGGTCTCCAAACTTATCCACAGAAGCATGGGGCACTATATGTCTCAAACTAGGGCGCCCTTGTTCTCTTGTTTTTAGCTGAATTTTCTCAGGAAAAATTGCACCTCAGTTGTATATATGTGTATAAAAAAAGTTATTTTGGCAATTTAGATCTCAAGTCTTTACCGATAAGGACCAAAACATGACATAACTTTTGTTGGAAATTTTCACCGTCCAGGATGCCGTGGACCGAGCAAAGAACCTTCACCTCCAAGTTCAAACAGCTACTTTTCAGAAGATGGAGGACGACTTGCAGAGGGACACCAAGGCTCTGCAGGAATGGGCTGTGCAGGGGGAGGAGCGGAAGAAGAGTTGGCATTCCATGGTCCTGACACACAAGCGCAAACGTTACGTGAAAGGACTTGCGTGTGTTAGAGACTTTTGTTCTTCAACCTTGCGCATCAAGAATACTGACGTGGCTGCCACCGAGATGGAGTTGGCATCCTTCCGTGCAGCTGCAGAGGCAGCCTACCCAGTTCAGGGCGACAAGAAGTTTCTGAGCAAACAGATTTAACAATGTTTTTCTTAACCTTCCACTGAAGTTTAGTAGAAGAAACCGCCGAGAAAAAACACAGGGCTCCCCTCAAACTAAACCAGATTTGCTTTCACAAGTTTTCACATGTGTTGGGGTCAGGCTTCTTTTGCTCATCTTGGACTTGACTGCTCCCCCTGGCCTTGTGGAGATTGACACGTTGGTCCAAACTGGTTGCAACATTTTGCATCAGGATTCTCGCAATGCTATGTTGGTGATCTACCCCCAGAGGTACTCAGGCCAGAGTTCCAAGGCAAATCTGACTGCAGCTCGCCGAATTGAGGACATGTTGTTGAAGTGCAACGCCAACATCGACTGTGAGGTAGCCCTTCAATTCAACATTGATGGCATGCATTCAAATGACAAGCGGAACTTGGGCAACCGGGCACGACTGGTCTATTCGGAGGCCTTGAGCGACCCTTCAAGTGATGCAGTAGCATCCCCATTCTTGGCTGGTGCAGCTGCCCGGGGCAAGATCAATGAAATCCCTTTGCTGAGGATCAAGGAGATGAAGCGGTTGGTTCAACTGGGTTCAGTTCAGGACAACGTTGTCAGCTGGAACTTGAGCCCTGCAGAGCGATGCCAGCAGAAGGGCTCAAAAGCTGCCATGAAAATAGTGGATGCTTTGGTGGATGGAATCCCTGACCTTGGCCCTGACTACCGGTTGGATCTGGTCGAGCTTCAAGTCCCCAATGNCAAAAGCTGCCATGAAAATAGTGGATGCTTTGGTGGATGGAATCCCTGACCTTGGCCCTGACTACCGGTTGGATCTGGTCGAGCTTCAAGTCCCCAATGTCCCAGACTGGATGGAGGGTGCGTGGATGATGAGGTCTACATGGCAGAACGATCCCAAAAAGCCCATTATCACTTACTGTGGGTTTTGCAGAGAGTTGCCCATCCTCANGGATGGAGGGTGCGTGGATGATGAGGTCTACATGGCAGAACGATCCCAAAAAGCCCATTATCACTTACTGTGGGTTTTGCAGAGAGTTGCCCATCCTCAGGTCCTCAAGAGCATGCAGGGGCATTTGGAAGCAACCCTGATGAAGGAGCATTGGGATTCCCATCCTTCTGCTGGACCAGCAGAACCAGTGAGCAGCGACCCTGTGGAGAAACCCACTTGCGTCATGGGCAGGGGCATCCCCAACCATGAGTGACATTGTGGTCTGCAAGTTTGATAGTGATTCCACTTGCTGTGAGAAATGGGCAAGTTTGCTGGGAAACTTCCGGGAGTTTGTGGCGAACACCATTGACCCGCTTGTCCAAAGGAATGTGGAGGGATCTTCCAATACCGAGACCAGTGGCCAGCGATCTACCGGACCGGACTTGACTGTGGACCCCAAGCCGGAAACCATTTCAACTGTGGTGTTGCCTGCAACGCCAAAGGATGATTTCAAAATGGATGATGTGTTGCCAGGATTGATTTATTGGTAAGGTGAGGATCTGAAGATTTTATTTTTGACATTGTCACAATCCATTGTTTGAAACATTTTTCCCCAAGACCCAACTTTTCCAAACTTGTCAAATGCTCAAAAACTTTTCACAATCCATTTTTTGAAACACTTTTCAAATTTGTCCCTATGATTCGCTCAGGCTGTTCACGGTGAAGGCTACGGCAAAGCTTCCTGCCCTCTACATCACAAAGGAT
>BGPT01000121.1:158610-175402 GCA_003297045.1 Symbiodinium sp. clade C Y103 | reverse complement strand
ATCCATCCATCCATCCATCCATCCATCCATCCATCCATCCATCCATCCATCCATCCATCCATCCATCCATCCATCCATCCATCCATCCATCTGTCTCTCTGTCTCTCTATCTATCTATCTATCTGTCTGTCTGTCTGTCTATCTATCTATCTATCTATCTATCTATCTATCTTTCTCTGTACCTGTCTATCTATCGATCTGTCTTTCTACCCACGTACCCATCTATCTATCTATTTGTCTATGATTCTATCTATCGATCTATCTATCTATCGCCATGTCTATTGATCTTTCGCTCGACCTGTCTATATATCTGTCTAGCTGCAAAATCGAAAACAAAGCAATTCCGCGAGACGGCTTCACTTTGTGAAACTGACCACGTCAAAAACGAAGCCATTCTGCGACACTTTCTCACTTTTTGACATTGACAACAACTAAAACGAAGCAATTCTGCGAGACTTTCTCATTTTTGGAAACGTACAACAACAAAAACGAAGCAATTCCGCGAGACTTCCTTCAAACATGAAAAGTTCACTGTGGAGCTGACGGCCCCGTACCAACGCGTTTGGCGATTTTTCCGTGCCATGTCTCTAAAGTATTGCGCCGGCCAGCAAAACGTGACTCCAGGTCATACGAAATGCTGCACACTGCACCTGTCACGAAAAATCATCTTAGCATAGCTGATGATCTGATACTCCAAAATGCAACCCCTCTCAGGAAATCTGCGGCCTGACCTCCGATCATCTCTGCTGAAGATGCCTCTTGTACTGCGTCTGCCACGAAAAATGCATCTGTGGAAATCATCTTCTAATGTCCTACGCCTGCCATCGTTGTTGAAAATGCTACAAAACCCACACGCTTAGCTCACTTTTGACAAGGTGCAGAATCCCTTGCGCCTGCCACACAAAACGAAGCTTCAACATGCAAAAGTGGTCCGAACCCCTCATTTTTTTACGATTTTCACTTCNTTGCGCCTGCCACACAAAACGAAGCTTCAACATGCAAAAGTGGTCCGAACCCCTCATTTTTTTACGATTTTCACTTCCAAATGTGCTTCGCGCCACAACGCCGTGCACTTTTTCGACATCTCATCTTCCAAAAGCGGTCCGGAGCTGACAGTTTTTAAC
This sequence comes from Symbiodinium sp. clade C Y103, assembly GCA_003297045.1. NCBI lineage: Eukaryota > Dinophyceae > Suessiales > Symbiodiniaceae > Cladocopium > Cladocopium sp. clade C. The sequence goes on along the minus strand of BGPT01000121.1, from coordinate 174,278 downwards.
ACTTTTCACTTCCAAATGTGCTTCGCGCCACAACGCCGTGCACTTTTTCGACATCGCAACTTCCAAAAGGGCTCCGAGACCAACAGTTTTTAACATTTGTCACTTCCAAATGTGCTTCGCGCCACAGCGCCATGCACTTTTTCCACATCTCAACTTCCAAAAGTGCTCCGAACCCGACAGTTTTTAACATTTGTCACTTCCAAATGTGCTTCGCGCCACAATGCCGTACACTTTTTCCACATCTCAACTTCCAAAACTGCTCCCAGACCGTCAGTTTTTCACACTTTTTACTTCCAAACGTGCTTCGCGCCACAACGGCGTGCAATTTTTCATCTCTCATCTGCCAAGATGTCTCCGCGCCCGCCGCTTTAGCGAGCCTACTTTTCGACCCTCCGGGGCCACAAAACATTGGAAAACACAGTGTTTCGCGACTTTCCTACCTTTTCGCGCATCTGCATTTGCTCTCTTCTGACATTCTCATCTCTTATCTTCTCTCTTCTGACTTTCTTCATCTTCTGACGTCTTCATCTTCTGACTTTCTTCATGGCTGTGCTTTTCCATCTGTCCATATTGNTCATCTTCTGACGTCTTCATCTTCTGACTTTCTTCATGGCTGTGCTTTTCCATCTGTCCATATTGTCGGAAGTTTGACTTCTAAACTTCCTTCGATCATTGTCCAACACAGTTGGGCAGATATTTTCATGCTGTACTTGGCGACTGGGATGCCAGACAAGGGAGAACCTGCAAGCATGTGCCGCATTGCAATTGCGTGGGGTGGAAGAAGTGCCGGAGCTGTCTGAGGAACCACAGCCCAGAGGTGTTATCGTTGTGGTCCAGGCAGGAGATGAGTTGGCACGGCCAGCCTCTCTATCAGATCTCATGAGCATGTCACTATATGTCACTTGTTTTTTTTTTTTGTCGTTGTGGTGATGGTGGGGTGATGGTGGACGACTGGTGGACGACTGGTGGACGACTGGTGGACGACTGGTGGACGACTGGTGGACGACTGGTAGACTTTTTATGATTTTTTGTGCACAGTTTGTGCTACTGAACTGCCTCTGCCTTGGGCAGGATATCACGGAGAGAATGCTGCCAGAATTGCAAACTCTACATCCAGCGGAGGTGGTGCTCTGGCGAACTGCCAGGGCAAGTTTTTGGGTCGCTCTCAGATGTTTTCCGTCTTTTTTTGAGGTCTGACGAGACGATTTCATCGTGTCTCTCATCATGACCATGCGGGAGAAAAAACATGAAAAAACTCTGATTCTGCACAGTGTCAGTCGTGTTTCTAGGCAGAGGCTGCAGTGAAGGAAATGCACATGCTCATAGCAGAGTGCTTAGACCTCGCTCACAGCTATCAGACTGTGAAGGTAAAACAGTCACAGTCAAGTCTGGAGTTGTGGTGCTAAGATGTGCAAAGCCGATTTGCTACATTGTGATATGCAGACCGAGGATGAAACCTTTGTTCCTATTTGGGGCACCGACAGAGATTGGAAAATTACTGCCAGGAACCTACGCGGATTGGATTCATGTCAGCGGGAGCTTGGGCCAGAAGCAGTGATCCTGATGTTCAGAAAACATGACGGTCATGTTCAAGCTTCATGTTCAGGCCTTTTCTCGGGCATTTCAGATCATCTGAGTCTTGCTAGCCAAGGTGTGGAACCCAAAGGCAGGAATAGCAGTCCCATCGCAGCAAAATGCAGTCAGGCATTTACAGTTGCGGTTCTTACCAAATAATATGTGTGAGATCTTACTACCCGACAAAGCTTCTCTATGCTTCTCTCTTTTTTAGTAGTTTCTACACTGGCATGCGTGTGGGTGGGTAGTGGCATGTAAGCATTTGTTAGCGCTGCATCGTAAACTGTATTGTCTCAGCAGGGTTCATTGCCAGCTGCGGTGGTGATGGCCTGTCAACATCAATAGATTTTGAGATGCCTGGCCAGAGGGGGCGGCACTAGAAGCACCAAAGATGTATTGAACGCCAAGTTGAAGCAGAAGTAGTCACTGTTAGAATGTGACACATTCTAGACTCTAGACCATTCTAGTATATGCAACCGGAAGAAACAAACAACAGCGTTCCATGCTGACGGTACATGAATGCTAGCTTTGGATGCTTTTGCGCTTCGAAAGTTTTTGGATGATGCGAAAACAACGAAGACGTGAATTGACAAGACCTCTGGCTGTTTGATGACTTGGATGTGAAAGTTGATGTTCTTGCAAACGGGATGTTGTTTTTTTTGCTCCTGGCGCAGATGGTTGAAGTGACTGGCCTTTCTGCGGAAGAGGCTGGGCCAAAAAATGTCAGTGTCTTGAATGTTTCAGACGCTTTTTTCAAACATGTCAGCCAGTGCCGGAGTTTTGTACAAACTTTGCTGACGGAGCCAGTGCCATGGAGCATATCTGACATGGCGATGCCGAGTCTTCAGAGCATGGACCTGCGGGCGTGGACAGGGCGTGAATTGTCATTCCAGGCTTTGGCCAAACCACTCCTTTCACTGGACATCTTTGCGCAGGCGGCTGTCCTGCTTTCCAGACCATGGGATCTCAGGCAGACGTATATATGTGTTAAATGTTCACTAGCAGATCTAGATAGCGATAGATAGATACTTTGGCAGCCGATGTGCACAAAATTATATAACAAATATGTATTGCGATCATCGGCAGAAACAACTTTCTGAGTACCGGAAGTGTACGTCATGATATCCTACTGTAGTGGAGAAAAGCACATGTTGTTTTGCCCATAAACAGTGTATACATTGGGACAAGAATAGGCATAGAGCTGGTGCTGTATTTTGCGTTGAACATGTCAAAGACCAATGCAGGGAGGTTCTATGTTTCGCAGAAACAAAAGGCCCGATTCCTTGTCGTGAAGGCAGAAGAGATGTCAAATGCTTTGAGGCAATTTTTTAGTCAAGACCTTGGTTCAGCCTGAAGACTTCCAGCCCGTCTCAACTGGGAATATAACTCCACAGAAAGGCTTTTGCTTCACTTTTTGAAGCGTCAGCGTTGCTGTTTGCCCATAGTGATTTGTACGTTTTAAATAAATCGTTTTGAATCGTTTTGAATCATTTTGAGATATCATATACCGATATGATATATATATATATAAAGATACTATTAAACTATTATATACATATATATTGCATTATCGTGCTATGTCGCGCTTCTTGTGCCTGTCCTGCACTGCTCCAAGGTGGGGAGATCGGAGGGATGAGAGCTATGCGAAAAGACGTCGTGTTGATCGCTGGAGACAAACATTTGCAGGTCTTGGGTGCCTGTGGGCCATGAGTTTCTCACGCGCTCCGACTCTATCAACATGATTCACACATATTCACACATATTCCTATCAGCATGATCTGCGCACGCACAGATGTATATATATATATATACATATACATTATGTGTGATAATATATATGTATTTATGACAGATATCGTAGTGTGTGTGTGTATGTGTGTTTGAATGTATATCATATGTAATTATTGCGGCATGCTTGTATTGTATATATATATATATTATTGCGGCATGCTTGTATTGTATATATATATATATCCACATGGCATCTTCGCATTATTTCTCAAGACCCGGCCGGATTGAACTGGTTGAACTCGCTCGCGAGCGTGGTCTCACAAGTTGCAGGCAGAAATTGCAATCCTCCCTCGTGGAATCAGCAAAGATGCTGAAGTTCTTATTGTGGGGTGCCGAGTGCCTTAAGGTCTTTGTGTGATGTGACACATGCAAAGACAGACGTTCAGAAGATTCAAGGCCGTCATGGATATGTAGCCGGCACCTAGCCGTAGTGGTGCATTCATACAGGTGCTCAATCAGGCATCATTCCCCAAAGCGGTGATTTGCAACTCTGACCGGCAGCTGTTGTGATGTGCCTGGTGCATGCAAGAGGCAGAAATGTAGGGCTGAAAGATGTTTGAGATGGTCTTGCCAAGCAGCATCAAGCAGCTTGAGGTGGCAAATCTCAATGCGGGGCTGCAGTCCGCTACCAATGAATCTCAAGGAGAAGTGGAGGAGCCGTCTTGATGCTGGGACATGCCCGTAGGAAGTTGAAATTCCAAGCGCCCGACTCTATCTAAACAGCAAACCTACAGAGAGTAAAGACCCCGAAATGTGGAGTCTCAAAATGAAATCAGCACAGGACACAGATGGACACAGTCTCTCTCCCCTTCTCTCTCTCTCTCTCTCTCTCTCTCCCTCTCTCTCTCTCTGTAGTGTTGCTGCGGCTTGGCCCAAAACTCTGCAACCAAGACTGGGCCACCAAGGCCCAGCTTGCATAGTCCATTTTAGTCCTCTATGACGCGAATATTTCTCCAGTTAGACTCTGCTTCAAAGGTGTGCAGGCCCAAAACAATGAATGTCGGGGTAGAGCAAGGGACTATCGCCATCGGACGCCAACTCTTTCCTGGCCCCATGCTGTGCGGCATGGTCCTCGTGAATGGTCGGCCTGGGCTTGCAGCTGAATGAGGACCAAGTAGGGAGGAAGCGGCAGAGATGAGTGAAGAAGAGGGAAATAGGAAGACGATGGCATCTACACATCTAGTTACATAACCTACATACATCTACATATGATTATATATACGGATTCTACGAAATTATCTATGTGCTACCATCCGCTATAGCAGATACATGCACTCATGAGCAATCACACATGCACACACACACACACACACCCACACCCACACAGCCATACAATGACATATCATGACAGACCATGACATACCACGACACCCGAAGCAGATCAACAAGCGGATTTGGGACCTGGAGAATCGTATGAGATTGCAAGATGCTGCAAGATATATTGAATATTGCCCCCGCACTGCTACAAGCCCTTCTGGCAAAAGCCCTTCTGGCAAGCCCTTCTGGCAAGGCCTGGGAAGCCCAAGAAGCCCTGTGAAGCATGGCAGCAAGATGCTAGATGATCCGGCGGAACTCCTTCAACCCCTCAACTGACTGGCTCTTAGGGTTCGAACATATTCGAAAGAATGCATGTATCTTGTTTACCTTGTTCGGACACATGCGCTAATGGACAGCCATTTCAAGAAGCTGTTCAGGATTCAATTGTGTTGGTTGCCATCAAGAGTTTCCTGCCCCCCATGAGCAGCAGGCTTGATGTCAGAGTGTCGAGAATCAACCTTAGAGTCCAGCCCCTTCTAAAGAATCTTACCTGCCAGATTTACCCCACACTGAATCCTGGCTTCCTCCCGTAGATTTGAATTTGAACTATGTTTTTATTCGGAGTTCTCTTGTCTGTGGTTTGGAATGCATGAGCATACTGGAGTATGTAGAGAGTTTACTCTGTTCTCACTCCTCTTGTCCGCATTCCTTAGCTTGGCTGGGTGTGCTCTAGAGTTCAGCTTGTGAACATGAGACTCAACACACCGTCCAAACATGTCCAAACCGCAAAAGATCGCTTGTGAAAGGGATCCACTGGGAAGCAGGAGAGGAAGAGGGACACTTAAGAATGGTGTGTGAAGTTCAAAGATTTTGGTTGCAAACCCACGAGAGGAATTTGATTACACAGAGGTAACGCAATGCAGGGCATGACACCAAGCATAGAAATGTATAACCCTAGAGTTGAGACTTTGGTACTCTGATATCAAAATGCCTCCCCCCATGATGTCTCCTTTTTATTGCAGTTGGATGAGGATTGAGCAGGCAAGACACTTGCTTTTGAGATCTTCTGAGGTTGAAGAGCTCTTGCCCCTGCGACTTGTTGGAGACTTCTGCAGTTGGCAGGTTTTCCGGCATGTTGTGACGATCGTGATCAGATGGACAGGACATTGGAACAGGAACACTTAATTTCTCTGGACTGCCTGTCCTTGCACGGCATTTGTGTGCCATCCTGGGGCCGTTCTCACAGAGCATTTCACCGTCATAGCTTTAAGTCATTTTCACACGTCTACAGCCAGGTGGAGGTGCCAGGTCTTGAATTCAAGCAGAACGCTTCTGAGTCCTTGGTTGGTCTGATGCCCAGTACAAAAGGTGTCCGCTCATTTCATAACGCTTTCATTTTGCATTGGTACTTGTACCATTCGGTGCCAATTGGGTCACTTCGGGTGCATGTGTAAATGCGCCAATGTGGGGCATGGTTTTGAACTTAAAAATTTGACTAGCATCGCATCCAATTCTATTGCTTGCGACAGTTTAACGCAGGAAGAGGGGCTTCGGCAAATGTTCTCAGATCAGAAATGAACTAACTTTCCATTGGATCAATGGGCTCCAGACGATATCCAGACGATCAAGACTGTGAGGCGGCAAGGTGCTGGAGTTCTTTCTGCCACTGAACTTGGAGGACTTGGACTGGGATTGTGCAGGGCATTGCGTGGGTCTTTTTTGCGAGTTTTTTTTTTTTTCTCAGGCGCTCGGAGCATCGGCCAGCGCTTCATCATGCAGCGTTCAGGGACCAACATTTAGAAACTCCAGACTCATTTGTGCAACACCAGTGGACCTAGGAGTCCGTGGAATTCCAGATCATCAGCAGCCCATTGGGGTTCAAAGTCCGGCTCTATCCCAAAGAAGAAGTTCGGCTTAAGGCACGCTGCTTGCAATAGCCATGCAACATGACAATCAACGATAGAATTTGCATATATATAGATATATAGATACGCCAGCCCCACAGCCGTCATGTAATGCAATGACTTCGTCTCTGTGCCGGGGAAATTCGTTGCATGCGTTGCTTCAAACATCAACTCTCTGCATAAAGTTTTTGTTTTGGTTGCGTGCAAGCAACCTCCGCCTCGGGTGACGGGTGAATACCGAATTCCGAATGTACAGTCTGGCGTCACGCCGGTACAAATGGATACACATTTTATTACTGCCTCTTACCCAGTTACCCGTCTTTCAGCTTCGCATATTTTCCTATCCTTTTGCGATCGGACGTGTTGCTGTAGGCCATAGAAAAAGACACACATCCAGTGAAACATGACAAAACTGCAGATTTGGGATTTCCTGCGCTCACCTCAAGAAGCAGTTGATTGAAGGAAGAGCGGAAGATTGGCGCCGCTGAAGCCAATGCCTTGGTGGGTGGCAGTGGAGATGGACATGGCAGGACCTGTTTGGGGAACTTGTTGGTTTGATCTTCCTGGAACCGTATCTTTAGGTGAGCCCAGGCCCTCTATGACTCTTTGGGCTAATTTTGTAGCAGGAGGCATGCATTACAAAAGCTGTTTGCAAGGATTCGCGAAGGCCTTCAAAATATTAGCAGTGCGCCTCATTCATTGCATTTCATGGCAGCGTTGTTTGAAGGAATTTTATCATCGATGACATCCAGGCCAGTACATGGTGGAGGTGAATCTGCACGCCGGTGATGCCCTTCATATCTGATACAATTTGGTTAAATCCATAGACGGTATATGACGATATGCATAATTAATCGGTGTTTACAGATGCTGTTCGATAGTCTTTCCTCAATCAGCAAGATGTTGCACTAGACTTGCCGGCAATGTGAGCATTTCATGCCATCAGGGGTTGTGCACTGTTGATTGTCATTTTTTCATGGTCATTCCTGGCTAAGCACATACCAGGAACTCCAACTGAGGACTCTAGGACGCCATGGGACGTTTTTGTGAGAAACTCATGAAATGATTCTTTGCGGGCCTCTGTCAATCCCTACTCAGGCGAAGGTCTTGCTAGTGCGCCTAGCATTGGGAAAGCGAGGCTTGGAAGGGCCACCTTTAGCAGCACAAGTGTGCTACTCTTTACAGCTGGGAAGCAGGCGGGCAGAGACGAGACACGGGAACAAATCTGACATGCCCCAAGGCTCTTGAGTCAGATTCTCCGCAAAGACTGCCTTGCACGGATCTATACGGTTGGTAAATGTTGAACCAACATGTCAGCAGCTGTAATGGACACAGCTGCGAACACTTCTCGTGTGGTTTGTGGTGCTTCGATTTTGTGGCCTCGCTTGCCCCTCTTGAAAATTTTGGAATGTTCATCGGCCTCAAGGTAAAGGTTACGAACGGTTACGATGATTGTGCAATTTTATAGCAATTGTGCAAGGCCTGACTTGCCTGCAGTGACCATTAGCGCAGGAAAGGTCACTTTTTCCGGTGAGGCGCGGTGGCAAGATGTGGCCAGATGAGGAAGGATGTAGCAAGATTTACTTGTACGCCGTGCAAGCATGTGCAAGTGTCTTTTTGGCAGAGCTCTGACCAGCCTATTTGAAGACCCAAAATGGTCGAGTCTTGTGCGGCAAGGACTCAGTAACAATCAACAAACAAATATCAATAACAATAGTAGGAAATCAGAACTCACGTGAACATGTAGTCACATGTCATAAATGCTGCAAGAAAATGCTGCCAATGCTGTGAGGTTCCAACTCAACTCCTCCTGTTGCCACTGTTGGAAATATGTACAAGGATGCGCACGGATCATTGTTCAATGTTCGAGACAACGTGTACACATACGCGCACGTATCCGTATATGTATTTATTGTATAATTCAATATGCTGGTATGTATGTGTATATGTAAAAAATATGGGTGTACACATACACACACACACACACATATATATATATATACAGATAGATATGTTTATATATAAAAAAACATCATACGGAGAGAGAGAGAGAGAGAGAGGGAAAGACAGAAAGAGAGAAAGACGGAAAGACAGAAAGAAAGAAAAGAACAGAAAAGAAAAGCAAAAAGAGAAAAGAACAAAGAAAGGAAAGAAAACAAAAAAAGGAAAAGAAAAGAAAAGAAGACATAGAAAAAGAAAAGAAAAGAAAAGAACAGAAGAGAAAAGAAGAGAAAAGAAACGAAAAGAAACGAAAAGAAAAGAAAATAACAGAAAAGAAAAGAAAAGACGAGAAGAGAACAGACGAGAAAAGAAAGGAAAATAAGAGAAAAGAAAATAACAGAAAAAAGAAAAAGAAAAGATAACAGAAGAGAAAAGAACAGAAAAGAAGAGAAAAGAAAATAACAGAAAAGAAAAGAAGAAAGAAAAAAGAAAGAAAGACAAAACCAGAAAGGAAGAAAACACAGAAAGAAAGAAAGAAAGAAAAAACAGAAAGAAAGAAAGAAAGAAAAAACAGAAAGAAAGAAAGAAAATAAAGAAAAAACGAAAGAAGGAAAGAAAGAGAAAGAAAGAAAAAACAGACAGAGAGAAAGAAAAAACAACAGAAAGCGAGAAAGAAAAGAACGAAAGAAAGAAAAGAAAGAAAGAAAGAAAGAAAGAAAGAAAAGAAAGAAAGAAAGAAAGAAAGAAAGAAAGAAAGGAAGGAAGAAAGAAAGAAAAAAAGAAAGAGAAAGGAACCCAAATCTGGCAGGGCCCTTCTGCTGCGGCAGCAGTGCCACCAAACCCTTTGGTTTGAGCTTGAACTGATCTTTGGCAGAAAACTGTGGCGGGTGTGCTGGAGGCCGCTGCAGCTTGGAGTAACGATCCTCACAGCCTTCGACTGCATCAGCTGCTGCCCTTGCTCCACGACCCAAACAAGTGTGGCTGGTCGGGGTCTTGCAGTTTGAAGGTGGTTTAAGCTAACGGGCCGCCTAATGGCCCCGCGGCTTTTTGTGTTTTTTGCTACTTACTGTTGGGGTGGAGTGGGGAGGGGTGGGGGGAGGTGGCATGTTGACGTTCATGTACATGTTACTTTCATGATTGTTCATTCAAGATATAACGTTGATGGATATGAAGGGTTGGGGTGGGGTGAGGTTGGGTGGGGTTGGGGTTGAAGTAGCGTTCTCTGTATTGAGGGGCCCTGGATGCAGTCCTAAAGACTAAACACCTATGAGTCCCTATGAGTCCCCAAGGGTCAGCTAGCGTGCCTTTTCTATTAGAGCTATGTGTAGACATGTGAACAGATATAATTAAAAAGGATCTCAAGGGGTGGGTGGGATGTTAACGTTGATGTAAATGTTACGTTCATGCACATGTTACGTTCATGATGTTTCCTTCAAGATGTTACGTTGATGGATGTGAAAGGGTGGGGTGGGGTGGGGGGTAACGTTCATGTGCATGTTGCGTTCATGTACATGTTACGGTCATGATGTCTTGTTGAAGATCTTACGTTGAAGATGTTACGTTGAATTCACCAAGTGAAAGATAAATGCATTTGCAAAAGTTGTGGCGTTTGGGGTAGCCTCCAAAACATTTGCAGGTGCAGGACAACATGCATATGGACCTCCCGAATCCAGAAATTCACATACGAAATGAACTTGATGATTCCAGCAATTTATCAGAAAAGGGCTTAAAACCTGAACTTTGCAAAGATTGCAACATTGCCACCGCTAAAAAACAGCGGGTCCGTTACGTGGCCCGTTACCTTCAAGCTCTAATATAATAAACTATGCTGGGCTAAGTACAGTATATTGGTAAGTGCTAGAAAGTTCCGCAGCTGCATTGTATATTCGTAAATATCGAAATGGTTTTTTGCACTCTCGAAAGGTGACCTCTGCTAGTTTCATCCATGTAGTGGCTTTCAGACCTGAACCTTGCTACAGTTGCCTGCCAACACACTCACTATACCACAGAATGGCACAGTGGGAATGTGATTGCGCCCTTCTCGTATGATTAAGGCATGGTTTGGAACTTGGGGTGCCCTTCTCGATTCGGACAAAGTTCTCGGACTATATCACACTATACTGCATTCATAGCTTCGAAGCGTTGGGCCTGGTAAGATTTTCATGTCCGACAAATGTCATTTGCCATCCTGAATCCTGACTGGTTCTTTCTTCACTCACTTTTTGGATGAGTGGGATTACTTACTTGTGAGACTTGTGAGAGATATATACATTACCTTGGAAAACAACTTATTCTCGGACTCCTGGGGCCCTGGGAAATCTTAACTGGAAAACGATTGAAAGCGGTGCCAATGACTGAGACCTAGGCGACTGGTGGGCAAGCCATGCTCATGGCGATTGGAGCAATCGGGTCTTGGGCTTCGTGTGGATTCCGCATCCATTCTGGTCCATTCGCAATGTTATGTATTGGTTTGTTGAAAGGTGCGCTTGACCAGCCCCAGCAGAGAAATATGGACTTTGTCAAGCTTTTGGATGACACCTATTGACATCTTATATACTCAAATCATTGCAAGATGTGAGCTCTTTTGAAAAAACATGTGCTCTTTTATGCTTTTTTTTTGCATTCTTTGCTGTCATGTTCACAACATTTGCCGAAGCTGTAGTGGCCTAGCTGGAAGTGCAGTGAGGTCTGCTTCTCTCCTTCGCGGTCACCGAAGGTGCGGTAGCCTAGCAGCGGTAGCCGATTTTGACAATTTTTGAAAACCTTCCCATACCTCGCAGCAAGGCACAACAGCAGAACAATTTGAAACCGACAAGAAACGCAGAATGCGTGAAACTCACACGCCCATGCCCAACTTGGACAGATGTAGTATACAAGTTGCAGAAACGCTTGCCCATTTGAAGGCCAGTGGCATGGGTATAGCCTTTGCTTGCGCTTGCTAACACGTGAGGCGAGCTTTTCAAGAACTATTTGCAACCCATGGTTGTCGAAAGTGAAGCTTTTTCTTTGCATGAAGACTACCATCATCAACTTTGGGTAGTCACCTGTCTATCTCTGTCAGATCGCAGTGTCCTTTCACCCCTTCGGATTTTGATGGTGTCAATTGTCTGGATGTTCCGGTTATTGAATGCGATTGACATCTTGCAGATCAGCACAACTTGGCACAACTTTAAGTCGTTCCAAGTCTCTGAAACTGATTGAGGGACTGAGCCTTTGACAAAGGTGGAGTGTCAGATCGTTAGTGACAAGATGGGTTTTGGTTGGCGCCTTTTCCCAGCAGGCACGTTGCTTGGTGTGTGACCAGTTCGATGCTGAGCGTTTGACGGCACTAAATGGCGGCAAAACATTGGAAGACTTGCAGGATAAAGTATGCTGCTTGTATTCAGGTAACCCCAAATGCGACTGAGTATGGCTACCGCCCACCTGTACCTGGCGGGGAATGCTCTTCTCTTGATTGCTGTCAAGTGTCGTCAGGTAGTTCAAGCAAGCTTCCGCACAGCACAAACCCGGTGGACAGTTTACCTGGACAGCTGGGCGGCAAGGTCTATGTCTCAGAGCCGCAAGGAATGATTCAGTTGTGACCTGATTTGGCTGAGCCGGAGGAGGTTTTTGGCTTCTCCACATTGTGACCAAAACATTTCCAGTTTCCAGTGTTTGACCAAGGACGATGGATCTGGATGCAATTTTGTGTTGACAGGAAGGCCTCTCAGTGTTGCAGCCTTAGTTCCTTCGTATGTTGGAGTTCACCTGCATATAGCATCATATAGCAGCATGTGGCAGCATAGCCCCAGTGATGGCCACACACTTGCAAAGACCATGCCATGGAAAATATGCATAATGACAATATATAGCGAGGAACAAATACTTAGAGCCCTCGTTTCGGAATTCCAAAATGGTTCTAAGATTAAGTCCTGGATTCAGTCTTAGAACCCTAGGGGTTCTAAGTAGAGGTTTTGGGTTCCCAAGGGTTCTAAGTTCTAAGTACGAATCCCACCAGCTATCTACGTACATCTACGTACATTTTTGGAAAATCCTGTGCTTTTATCATATATTTCCTATATAGCTTTTGGGTTCCCAAGGGTTCTAAGTACGAATCCCACCAGCTATCTACGTACATTTTTGGACCATCCTGTGCTTTTATTATATATTTTCTATAGNTATAGCTTTTGGGTTCCCAAGGGTTCTAAGTACGAATCCCACCAGCTATCTACGTACATTTTTGGACCATCCTGTGCTTTTATTATATATTTTCTATAGGTTTTGGGTTCCCAAGGGTTCTAAGTACGAATCCCGCAAGCTATCTACGTACATTTTTGGAAAATCCTGTGCTTTTATCANTATTATATATTTTCTATAGGTTTTGGGTTCCCAAGGGTTCTAAGTACGAATCCCGCAAGCTATCTACGTACATTTTTGGAAAATCCTGTGCTTTTATCATATATTTCCTATAGGTTTTGGGTTCCCAAGGGTTCTAAGTACGAATCCCACCAGCTATCTACGTACATCTACGTACATTTTTGGAAAATCCTGTGCTTTTATCATATATTTCCTATACTGTATAGCTTTTGGGTTCCCAAGGGTTCTAAGTACGAATCCCACCAGCTATCTACGTACATTTTTGGACCATCCTGTGCTTTTATTATATATTTTCTATAGGTTTTGGGTTCCCAAGGGTTCTAAGTACGAATCCCGCAAGCTATCTACGTACATTTTTGGAAAATCCTGTGCTTTTATCAGATGTTTCCTATATGCACATAATAAAAACTGGAATTCCAAACCCGCCCTTTATATATAAAAACATTAGTGTATATATTCGCAATCCCCACTGGTCAGTTCAACATCACACCTCCTGCATATACTCAATCTGTAGTGTTAATATATGTATATATACAGTTATATACATATACATTTACATGTATAATATATGTAAAATATGTATATATATATATATGTGATTATATATATATATGTATCATGCCGACTCATGACGGGTTCTAAGTAGAAGATCCAGACTGTCACTTAGAACCTGAGGTCCCCTAGTCGGCAAAAGGGTTCTAAGCAAAGGGTTCGTACCCACCCCAATTTTTCCAAAACGGGGTTCTAAGTATATGTCCGGCACTATATAGTGATAGTGACACTGTCTTGATTGAGGTCGTCACACTCTATGTTTGGCTGAAGATCGAAGACGACCGCGTGCAGAGCATTCGCGTGGGCCAAGGTCTTTCAACATCTTTCCACGTAGTTTCATTTTCAATTTTGTATGCCATTTTCAGAAAGCTTTTCAAGAACCTCTAGATCAAATACATTCAAATACCCTTTAAGCCTCAACTTGGGAAAGTTTCACGCGGCATTTGCTTTGCCCTTCTTTGAGGCGTTACTTGCCTCACCTCCGCGGCTGGGAAAACCCGCTTTACCCTGGGAAACATTCCAGGTGCGGGCTCTCCTGAGAAGCAAAGTCCACAAGTTGGCATTGGTGCAAGCATCTTGGTTGCAAGGTCCTGAACCGCACAAGGATATCCAGGGGCAAACAGATTTGGGTTTATTTCTTGTTCGAGGTTTCTGGGTTTAAAGCGCGCAACACCAATAATTCACCAATATATGTATGCGTATGCCAGACAAGTACTTCCCATGTGCATTTGTAGGCGCGCCTACGCGCCAGTATGTAGATGTGTGTGTGCGCGTGTCCGCGCGCGCCCTTTTTGAATAGAACATAGTCCGTTTGATCATTGCATTTAGGCCGTTCATACAAGTAAGATCAAGGTTGTCAGAAAACGCAGGTGGGAGTTTGGATGCAAACTCAACTGATTTGCGAAAGCATGAAACGGCTGGGCGTGGGTGCAGTGTCTTTGTGCATCAATGCAACAAGAATGTAATATCTTGACATGGAGATACATTGCGCGGTGAACACATTTGAACACGCTGGGCCTGTTTTTTTCTTGTGCTCCAACCTCTGGCTCCTGGTTGCAGCTTTCACTTGTTGAACTGTGCCCGTTGGGTGTTGGCTGTGCTCCAACCACTCTGGGTTCCAAGTTTCAAGGGCACGTGCCACTGTTAGAGGCTTGCATTTGTCGAGATGTGCAAATTTACCTATCTGATCTGATTCTGATCTGGTTTGCATGTAATACGCATAAATACGGACAAGTGCATGTGCAATCATGTGCATACGTTTGTGCAGATTGTTTGACAGTCATATACAGTACCGGTACATTTGCTTGCGCAGACTCCTTGGGAAACTGGTGCCAGAGTTCATGGAGATGCTTGAAGTCCGCGAGAAACATAGAGGAACTATGAAGGAGGCAGATGCAGAATACTCCAGATACTCTGCCATGCGAACTGAGGACGTGTCCAATATCCTGTGCCTGCTGTGATGACACCTTTGGGGCCAGAGCTCCTAGAAGCTGCGGAGACTGAGGAACAACGGCAGGCCTTGCAGCCCGGAGGGACTGTGCATCCACATCCATTGCGCGAAGACTTAAATCATCAATCCATTTCCATCGTGCAGTTTCAATCCATTTCGTGCATACGGTGCGAGGGATGTGAGCTTTTTGTTCAGCATTTCTCACAAAGGGTTTGCGATGAGTGGCTTTTGCCTCCGTTAAGAGGATTCAAAAAGATGTAGCAGAAGGTTTTTATATTTCTTCAACAGTGTGTTGGATGCTCATCTATGAACACTATGAACTATGACTATGAACATTTGTTCTCAATATAAAATTATAGGACCAGATAACCCCACATGTCAACTTCTTCCAGTACACACCAACAGAGGTGTAAAGAGCAGATGACAACAATAGAAGAGAGGAAGGGGAAGTGTGCAAACGCTGNCAACAGAGGTGTAAAGAGCAGATGACAACAATAGAAGAGAGGAAGGGGAAGTGTGCAAACGCTGTGTAGGATAGAGGTGTGTGTCTGTGCGGATATGTGGAAGTACGTGTGTGTGTGTGTGCGTGTATGTATGTGTGGGTTGGTGTTGTGCGTGTGTAGTGTTCGCTGTGTGTCTTGAGTGTGTGGTGTGTGTTGTGAGTGNTGATCTGCCAAGTGGGAGTTGTTCTTTGACATGCAATCCTGCTACCCAAACATGACTTGCGAATCCGGAGTTCCAGTATGAATTGACAAAAAACCTTGCACATGAGATCCTGACAAAAGTAGTCTTGAGAAGCGGAGTTCCATGGGGATTCATGACGATTTTGGAACTTCTCACAA
>BGPT01000121.1:105208-131707 GCA_003297045.1 Symbiodinium sp. clade C Y103 | reverse complement strand
TGAACATGCCCACATGTAGCAAATCCCAAGTAAAATGGAAGGTGAACATGCCCAAATGTGGCAAATACCATGCAAAATGGCAAATTCAAGTTCAAAACCTTTGCAAACACAAGGCAAATGGTACCAGCCAAGAAATCNAAGGTGAACATGCCCAAATGTGGCAAATACCATGCAAAATGGCAAATTCAAGTTCAAAACCTTTGCAAACACAAGGCAAATGGTACCAGCCAAGAAATCAAAAAAAAAATCTAAACTTGTTGCAAAAAAAATCCCAAATTCCACACCCTTTATTTATAAGTGATTTACCTATCAAACATTGTGATGTTCCATAGCTATGTTATATAGTTTACCAGAGGGTAAGGTTTTTTGATGTTTTTTGGGCTGGAGTCAGTTGGAATGACAAGGAAGCCATGCCATGCACAAACACTTGGAAGATGTGAAGAGCATGCCACAACCATCACGCAAAATGTCTTGAAAAATCACAAGTCACTGGGGCGGTGATCTCATTGTTTTGGCGGATTTTCACCGAGGATTTGGTTGTCCGGTGCCGTTCAAGACTGGGATGTCGCAACAAGGACGCCACTTGAGGCTTTTCAGGAAAAGGAACAGCATCAAGCGGTCCGAGGAAGGGTCGGATGGATGGAGTTGTTTGAATGATTCACCCAAAGATCTGCAATAGATGTTGGGAAGACGACAGAAACACATGGATATGGCTCAAAATTATTAATCCTATAGTTGGTTGGTTTATGTTAATTTACCATTAAAAATGATCATTTTTGGTATCATAATTTTGAACCATGGCCACATGATCATCACAGATTTACATCTCACATCCCAAGCAGATGTCGGAGGATGAATCCTAGGTATCCATAGATCATGGACATGGTAGACACGTAAGTTTTGAGTTTCAACCCCTCACAACGTGGTGTCCCAGTTATGTTTGTTGGTTTATAAACCCCATTAACATCCATTAGCTATAGATAGATCTAGATCCATAAACCATATATATATATATATGTATATATATATATACATATATATATATACACAATATACATATACATATACATATACATATATATATATATATGTATACATATAGTTGACCTTTGGTGATACGGTGCCTGGTCCCCTTTCTTGGCTCAAGCATTAGATCGCCCTGCCGTCCGCTTCGATGGTAAACCAGGCGACCAGTGGCACCTGGGTGTCCTGACTGCTTGGATGCGCATCCCAGGAATCGTAAATGGTATAATTTATTAAGCTAACCATACTATTTGTAGAATTAAATTGGCTTACTTAATACTATCTAACTGGGGATGTTCCATATTAGAATCATATTATTGTAAGCTTCGCACACCGGCGATGCCATAAGGATAAGGGTTAAGTTGTTACCATTGAGCATGTTGTGCTCTGCGGGTGCACTGCAACGCTCCTTACATCGTGCAGCTTGTAACCATCTTACCACAGCCTTTTTTCCGCAAGTTTTAGTGCCGCAAAAACCGCCAAATAAGTTGTGTTTTGGCAGTTTTTTTAATGGCTTCGAAGCAAAAAACACCGTAACTAGCGATGTTTTCAGAGCCTCGGAAGCCCAAAACCATGCTATTTGCGATGTTTTTTACCTTTGGTATCAAAAACCACAGTATTTACAGTGTTTTTGCATACCACCGTGCAAAAAACACTGGTATTTACGCGCTTTTTAGCCTACTGCAACAACACGTTTTTATAAGCCTAACATCAAAAACGCTGTATTTTACGATGTTCTTGCGTCCCAAGCGGAACAAACATCGGCCGAAAAACGGCAAAAACGCGCTCCAAAACCGACCTCGAAATTTTGTTATTTTTTTTTGAAACTTGGCAAGGCTTCGATTCAGGCCGAATTGTTGGGCCGAGCGTTGGTGGGCGACCTAGTCGGCAGCTTCAGAGTCAGGGTCAGGACGGATTGTCCGATGATAATTGTGGATGGTTATAGATGATGACAAAAGAGTATAGATGACTGTGGATGATGACGCACGATTGTAGGCAATTGGAAGTGATGGTGGATGCTTGGTGCTGCAGTGCAGCAGACGGGGTCCAGCCTCGACGTGGTGTGTCGGTGTGTGCTGTGATGCCTTCACCGCAGAAGAAGCAGCGCGTTGCCGCTCCGCGGGCAGAACGTGCAGCTGTGGAGGTGGAGGCGGTGACGTGCACAGTGGGTGTGTGGGTGTGTTTGAAGCTGCCTTGCAACATAGTCGGAATCAGAGGTTATCCAGTGGCGTAGCTTCAGGGTATAGGGATGAAAGGGATGAGAAATATTTGCTGAATGAAATAGTTTGATGTGTAAGGTGTGCGAAGAATGTGGAACATTGGAGGATGCAAAGTGTTGATTTGGGCGGGCAACGAAGTATCATGGGGTGGCAAAGTCAGTGGGAGAGTGGCATGCCAAGGTAAATCCACGAAGAGGGATCCTTTTCGTTGACGGCAGTTGGGGTGTTGAATGTAGAGGTGCATGGACTTGAGAGGCAGGATGTGTCGAAGCTGTATGGACTGGCAGATCGGACCGTCGTCAACCTGGGGAAGGCGTGCATCTTGGATGTCGGACGTGCTCGGAATATGGCGGGCAAGAAAGTCGCCGATGTATTTTGGCCGGTGAAGTAGTTCATGCGTTTTGTTCAAAATCAGTTGACTTTGTTTCACCATGTGGGGATGTTTGTGTTGTCCTGTGTTTGTTTGGTTTCTATAGAGTTGAGGTGGTGTTTGGAGAAGAAACCGGAGTCGTCCTGTGCACCCTTTGGCCTCCGGCAAGTCGATTCTACGGGACAATGCTGGCTGCGTCGGAGAAGGCCAGTGCCGAGTGCTTCCCCATGGCGAAGCTGAGCCAGTTTGAGGTCCGGGTGAGTAGAAGGACGCAAGGAGCAGCCCTCGACGGTGGAGATGTCCGGAGAAGCAATTTTCGATATCACTCCTTCTCCTGCCACCTACGCATCTGACTTTGTTCAGCTCACCGAGTTGAAGGCTGGCTTCCTGGGAGAATTTGGAGTGTATGAGGCAGTGGGCAAAGAGGACATATTTGTAGGCAGCAGCAGTTTTGCAGACATCCTTTGACCATGCACAATGCATCAGGGAGCACCGCCAGACACGCATGATCTTGTCAAGCGAGTTTCGATGTTGTTTGACCAGGGCGTTTCTCTCCACCACCAGAGATGCATGATTTTGTCTAGCTAGTGGAGAATTTTGATCTTGCTTGGCCAGGGGGATTCCGTGCACCTCTGTGGCATCACTGCGACAAGGTGCAGCGGGACGAATGTGAGGGGTCGGTGGGGGCTCCCTACAAGTAGCGTCCCGGCAAGCCGGGGGCGGAAGTTGAAACATTGTGGTGCTTATAGGATGTAGCGCGGAACAAAGACTAAGCCTATAGGATGCAGGCAAGCCTTCTGTGCTTCGCAGCAACAATCCCTTGATTTTTCAATCCGGTTCCATGTCTTTTGAATGCTGGATCTTTTCTCAGTTCATCTGATCTCATCGCTGCTTCTTTTGGAAATTGCTCATTGCATCCCACTGCCAGCGCAGTCTGTGTCATCCCATCCCATCTCATCTCATCTCATGTCGTATCTTCTCAGCGTTTTCCTCTCATCACATACATAGATCTTGCCAAGAGAGCTCTTGTAGAGAGCTTCTACAGAGATCTCACAAAGAGATCTTGCCAAGAGAGCTCTCTTACAGATCTGGTACAGAGATCTTGCCAGGAGGTCTCTTACATAGATCTTGCCAAGAAAGCTCTTGTAGAGAGCTTCTACAGAGATCTCATAAAAAGATCTTGCCAAGAGACCTCTCTTACAGATCTTGTACAGAGATCTTGCCAGGACACCGCCTATGGAGATCTTGCACAGAGACATTGCAGAGGGATCTGCTGCAGAGATCTGGACAAAAGCTCTCTTACATAGACCTTGCCAAGAGGTCTCTGACATAGATTTTGCCGATAGAGCTCATGTAGAGAGCTTCTACAGAGATATCATAAAGAGATCTTGCCAAGAGATCTCTTGTACAGAGATCTTGCCAAGAGGTCTCTAGTAGACGTAGACCTTGCCAAGAGAGCTTTTGTAGAGAGCTTCTACAGAGATCTCATAAAGAGATCTTGCCAAGAGACCTCCCTTACAGATCAAGAGGTCTCTTCCATAGATCTTGCCAAGAAAGCTCTTGTAGAGAGCTTCTACAGAGATCTCATAAAGAGATCTTGCCAAGAGACCTCTCTTACAGATCTGGTACAGAAATCTTGCCAGGACACCGCCTATGGAGATCGTGCACAGAGACATTGCATAGAGATCTGGCGCAGAGATCTGGACAAAAGCTCTCTTACATAGACCTTGCCAGGAGAGCTGTTATGGAGAGCTTGTACATAGATCTTGCCAAAAGAGCTCTTATAGAGAGCTTGTACAGAGATCTTTTTTAGAGATCTTCTCCAGAGATCTTGCCAAGAGGTCTCTGACGTAGATCTTGCCAAGAGGGCTCTTTAAGAGAGCTTCTGCAGAGATCTCATCAAGAGATCTTGCCAAGAGACCTCTTAGAGACATCTTGTACAGAGATCTTGCCAGGACATGCGAGGACACCCCCTATGGAGATCTTGCCAAGAGACCTCTTGTGCAGAGCTTGTACAGAGATCTTGTCAAGAGGTCGTTTACATAGATCTGTACAGAGATCTTGCCAAGAGGTCTCTTGAAGAGACCTTGCCAACAGAGCTCTTGTAGAAATCTTGCGCGGAGATCTTGCCAGGAGATCTCTTGCCAGGAGACCTTGTGCAGTGCAGAGACCTGGTGAAGAGAACAGACATCTTGCTCAGAGATCTTTCTTTGAGATCTCTTACGGAGAGCTTCTGTGGAGCTCTCTTAAGGACACTTTGTACAAATAGCTTTGCAAAGGGATCTTGCACAGCAGCTTCTACAGAGAACCTGTCAAGGAGATCTTGCGTACGATCTTCTACAGAGATCTTCACAAAGGGGGCTTGCAGAATCTAGCCCGGTATCTCATCTCCCAGAGACCACCATGAAGGAACACCATGATTTCAGATCCTTTTCCACCTTTTCCTTTCAAATCCTTACTACACACTGTTTGGGGTCTCTTGCCGGGATAATTTTTAAGGTTTCGCTTTTCAACGATTGACCCCGCGTGTGGCAACTTTTTATTGTATTCTCCATCCCTTGAACGTCAGGCGGCGATGCTGTGCTTGGCAAAGGTGTCGGCACTATTTCCGACAAAATTCCCAGCAACACCCTGCTCCTACGGGACAGCTGCGAGAAGGCCGGCAATCAACATCTTAGTAAATCTTGCTGTGCATTCAGACGTTTCAGTTGGCTTCAGTTGGCTTCAAAGCATTCCGCATTGGTCGCCGGTTAGTTTTTGGTACTGGTAGAAGTATTTTGACAAAACACACACACACAATATATATAAGATTTCTAAAGAGGGCAAACACCTCGTGGGCAGGCTCTCGAATGGCTGTAGTCGCACGCTTTCAATTTCACGGTCTCCCCCCCAAACATGTTGCCCATCTATCAAAAATCCTTGGGCAAAACCAGGGCAAAATCGAGTGAGAAAAATTGTCCGGAATGCTCAGGATGCTGGCTGAGATGTTGCAGCATATATTTTGTTTCGAGATGTCATCGGAAGGACGAAGCCAAAGATACCTTTTGAAACAAGTAATTCCTTGCAGCTGGGTTCACAGGGTCATCACCAGAAAAACATTGTCATGGCCATCGGATCCACCCTGTGGCACGTGTTTGCGAAAGTGCTTGAAGCTTCATGCTGCTTCCGCTGGAAAGCCCCAGCTGAAAGTGTTCCAGTTGAGCCCCAAAGTGACGTGCCTTCTCCGACGTCAGCTCCACCTGATACCTACGTGATCTAAAAATGGAAGCGCATAGTGCTCCCAAAATGGAAGCGCATAGTGGTCCCAAAATGGAAGCCCATAGTGGGGCTCAAAGTTGGAGATCAAATATCTTCTTTGCAAATCTGGTCAACAGTATTTAAATTAATTTGCGCCCCACAAAATAACTTTCATGATCATGTGATTCTTATGTCCAATAGCGTTCAAAAAGGGAGTTGCCACCAAAGAGATAACCGCAGCATGATAGCACTGAAACCATGCCAGCACTGCACTCTGAAGACATCAAAAAGGGCACTCTGATGCCTCTCGGGTATCTCAAGTCACACCTTATTTGATCATATTTTATCTGGTTGATCTGATCTACTTTGAAGGAACTTAAAATTTGCTACAAAATGCAGTTCAGTGCTGGGACAGACAGCGCTTGACCTACTACAAAATGCATTTGTGAAAAAAAGGAAGGCTGCATGGCATTCGAGTTGATGGGGCAAGATCCTTCCTACAAAATGGACCTTCCAAAAAATATGTCTTTTATAAGATCTACAAATGAGACCTATTTCAGAACCCCTCCATTTTGTAGTAAGGGCCTATCTTGGATTGAGGCATTTTGTAGTGATCCTGGGGGGGGTTGCAGCAACCTGTAGTACCAATTGGGTAGGCAAGGACATTTGTACCTACAAAATGGGTTCACAACAACACCCCCCTAATGCACAGGGTGATCCTATTCTGGTGACCGGCTGAGACGCTGTGTTGGAGGCCAGGGAAGTAACAGTTCCGTGGGGTTGTTCGCAGTGACGTTGTTTGCTATTTGTGGTGAGAGTGTGGAAACAGCGTAAATGCAAAGAGGCACAGCCATTGGCATGCAAAACAAAAATCTGCTAAGTGGAAAGCGGTGAAAGGAGATATAGCACTGTGGGCAGGGATTGAAGCAGTTGCTGATTCGCGATCATGTGGGCTCACAGCAAGAAGGGGCCTGTGCATGCGTCAACCGCGAGACCGCCTGTCGGTGATAAGAAGATCGTGGGCACTGCGCCCGCAGCTTTGCAAACTCCATGGAAGTGTGGTGATTTAAAAAACGTCTCCGTGTTTCTGTAAAGGCCTTGGGGTGCGGCGACACGGGTACATTCGGGGAAGATGGATTGTGCAGTGGCAATATGGTGCAGTTTGATTGAGCAGTTAGGTAATCGACCGGAGAGCATGGTGTCAAGGAAGAGATGTGTGATTGAGCATGTCTGCCAGGAACTGGGATTCGACCTGCCTTTGAAGCAAGAGGACAAGAAGGTCTTGGTGAACGTCGAAGAGAATACGGAGGGAATCCGGAAGGCCTTGGTAAAGTCTTTGATCTGGAGGGCACGAGCGACCAGGCAGGGAGCCAGTGAAAAAGTGTGGCCGTGTTGGAAGGTTGTAGATGTGCGTGCAAAGAAAGGTAGACGTTGCAGCTGAGGCCGAGGGCCCAGCGCCATCTGCCGGAAGCGGTGGTCGCTTTTCCTTGCACTTGCAGCTGAAAGTCAGGAAGGGTTTCAGCAAGGAGCATGGAAGGAAGGAGGTGATGGAGTTCCTGCAGGAGGAAGTTGCGATACTTGGTGTACGTCCAAGTGGTTGGTTTGATTGGATGGAGGGATTCGGTGCATAGCTAGTTGCGCTAGCTTAGATGGAGGATTAGCCCCATGCTGCTGAAGGACGAACACGCGAAAGAGAAAGCAGTGAAGACCACCCAAAGTCACCCTTCAAAACGCCAAATCCCCATGCTGAAGGACGAAATGGCCCAGGCCCATTGGGCTGCCACTGCCTAACGTCCCTTTCTGGAACGTGAAGAAAAAATAAGTGAAGACCAGCCTAAGTCACCCTTCAAAACGCCCAATCCTCATGCTGCTTAAGTGCGAAGTGTGGCCCATCGGGCTGCCGGGCGGCCAGTGCCTAACACTTTTCCTCGGGCGCGCTCCCCCTAGCTGATGGCTGGGGACGGCGGGTATAGCGGGTTTTTACCGGCCTATTTCATGGATCATAGGGGTATTGCCATCCCTCCAACTGACATGGACCTTGCCAGATGAGGGGTTGGAAGACTAATTTCCATTAAAAACAGCAAAAATCTTCTGGGTTGAGCTGCTACTGGTTACTGGTTATTGCCATTTACCCTCTAGTGAACTAACACGGCTATGGAAAATCATCATTTTGAATGGGTAAATCAAGTACAAATGGACCATTTCCCAATATTTTCCATAGCTATGTCAAAGTGCCAGAGGGTACTCATTAAAATCCCACTAAATCACCATATTTATTTGATGGTTAAATTTCCGCCAAGTTATTGAAACGATTCCTGGGTCCTACACCCGCTGGGCCTTCAAGGCATTTCACCTCAACAGCCTTCGCGGTGTGACTTCTGCACTCAGTGCATGCGCCAATGCTGCAGCTTGGTGTCCGATTTTGGAAAACATCCGAGGTGTCAAGGTGTTAAGCACCCAATTGCAACCCCATCCCTTTTATAGATGAATATACAGATATATAGTGTATACTAGTACCTAGCGCATCAAGAACCCACATATGGGTCTTTTTATGTTTTTTTCCAAAAACTCGTTTTTTTTCGACTTGGACACCCAAAACAGGTGTCATGACATCTCATGAATTAGGGGTGGGCAAGTGCTTCATGGCAGTCATCCACTATCCCATTTTACTTCAGTTTTGCGGGTAGATCCCGCTTTGACTCCATAGAGTTTTGGCGGAAATTGACGGGTTACCCCCCCTCCCTAGTGTCCATACAACAGAAAAAATAGGATCCACCCCCCGCTTCTGAACAACTTGGGGTGGGGGATTCGCGCATACAGAGTACTGAAAATGTAACAGATGCATCATGATTTGTCACCATAACATGCACAATTTAGATTCATGATATTTGTACTGTTTGTAAAATTCGCAGTGTTGGCAGGATTTGTCAAGTATACAAGGCAATATACATATATACACATATATATATATATAATTCATAGATGTCCACAGATGTTGTTGTATCTATGTTTGTGTATATATATATATATTTCGTAGCTAGTTTTCTTTTTTTTTGATTTATTTACAATATATTCAACAATTGAATCATTCATTGTATATAAACACATGTTTTCTTGGTGAATCATGCATTATATATAATGCAGGCAGAATATTTGCGTTCATGATATATATACATATATATACACAATCAACCAACAGACATGAAACAATTGACAGGTGTCATATCCATGATACTTGCACGGTGGTACAAATACGCACCATGTTTACCTCGTCTTCCTGAAGGTGCAGTGGGAAGATTCCATTTCGCTGGTGAAATCATTGGCAACGCTCCGTCCCCGGGTCATGGAGCGGAGGGGGGTTTGGGAGAAGATTCCAGAATGTGTATATAGTACGATATATTGATGTACATTTGGGAATTCACTACGTATCGCCGTATCGGATTCTTTGTTTTTTGTGAACCGTATCGTATTCGATGTGACGTATCGGGTGATTACCAAACGTTTCACTTAAATTTACTTGGTTCAAAGAGGCCGTTCAGAAATTCATAGAATTTCAAAGCATCCAGTCAAAAAAGGATATGATGGGTTGATAATCCACCATACCTGTGGAAAATGCTTTTTAATCTGCTTTTACTGTAGATGCTTTCAATGGACTGATGGGGAATCAAGAAAATATGACATTTCGTCCAGACTTTCCTGCCTCAGGCCTAGAACTGGATGCGATCTGTAGCAATGCAGCAAGCAGCGCCTTCAAGGGGCGTCGATGGAACTTGTCTCCCGGACAAAGGTATGGTGAGCAAAAATGGAAGTATGGAAGTCGTTGCCGAGACCTTTTGTTGCACATTTTGGTATGTCATGTTCAAGTCGATTCTCAGGGGTGTTGAGAGCTTTTTTCTCGCTGGCAAAACTCAAACTGTTGGAACCAAATGTGTAACGTCAACTCACACTCAGTGGGAGAGATGCTTTGTGTGGTTTATGTTTATTTATGTTTGACATGTCATGTTCAACTACATTCATTTGAAGTGTTCATAAAGGTCTTCAGCAGTCCTGGTTCTGAGCCGCTGGCATGCAGCTCACCTTTGAACCACAAACCAGTCTCAGTTCAATTGTTCTTGTGAACGAACATTTTGCTAAGGGCCGACATCCCTGTTTTTCATTTTTTCAATCTTTGAAGCGAGAACAATTTCTCTTGTTTTCCATGACCAGATAATCGTTTTGAATGGTTTCAACGAGAAGGTATTTCATGGCTTGGATCGGGAGACAAGGCACCTTCTGGACATTTTCCACTTGAAAATGCCACAATCTGCAACTCGTTGGCCCGTTCCCAAGGTCTTTGGCGCAACTCTCATCCCTGGAAACGCGGAAACTCATCTGCAGATAATTTGGGAGTGCAGTTCGATTCATAAGCGGATATATAAGCATATTGTAGTATATCCCAGGTTGGGATATCCCGGATATCCCCATTGAGATTCAGAGGTTACACACCACGATGCCTGGGATCGGCATTGCTGCATAGCCCATATCTTTTGTCTGGAGCAGTCACGGGGACCGTGGACTGGTGAGGATGCTTGCGGAGGCTATGATTGCCAGTTACATATGTATATTTATATATGTATGGGGTTCGAATGCCTCAAACAAATAAGCATCCATGACATATCTGTCAATTGAGTGTATTCAATGGACATGATATCAACCATTTCCATTGCTAGGGGCCCTCTGGCTAGGGGCCCTCTGGGCACAATCGTTCTTGGGGAAATTTTGTTGGGATTCTTATCCCACATAGTTATAAGTCGTTAGAAACATATATATATATATATAGTAATTATATATATATATATATGTATGTATTAGTATATACATATAATAATATGTGTGTGGGATAGCCCCCTTAGAGGACTTACCAAGCAGGGCTTTTGACCACCAGTGGCATGATCCTGAAGCCAAGGACCATACACCCAACCACCTTCACCCACAACATCTTACTCTCCGCTGGCGCCTGGCACGGCGCCGTGGACCGCCTGCGATGCCTCGCAGATGGCTGCAAGCGAAGCCTCCGTGCTGACGCGGTGTCGTTCAGTGCTTTGATGAAGCTGGGCGATGGTTCGAAGGGGAGGGCAGTGGTGGAAAGTGCCGCTAGTCTTTTAGAGGACGGGGAAATTGGGAGTTGGATGCTGAGCGGAAAGAATTTGAAGTTTGGACATCCCCATGGCGCCTCAAATGTCATAGTAGTGTTTCCACATTTCGGCGGGGGACATCAGAGTTTGGTGATCTGTTTATTGTTTTATGATTGGACCAAAAGAGGAATTTGAACACAAAATCCTCATGTTAGTCATGATCCAACCGTTATATGTCATATCTTAGGTGCTGATCATGATCCAAATGCTGGGCCAGTTTAGGAGCCGACTTTTCCACCGAAATCTACATCCCAGATCCTGGGGGAAGCTGGTGCGCCTCTCAGGAATTCATGCCAGGAGCAAAGTCAGTAGCCCTGCCATGTTTTCGATTGGTGGGTGATTGCAGATATTTTCCTCCGCGAATCAAAGATGGCAATGGAAAATCCCCGAACTAGATTGAGGTTTATAGCAAATCAAGGATTTTCTAGCACACCACGTTTTATTACCGGAGGGTACCACATATTCCCAACAACAATTGGCCAGAATGATCGCCAGAGAGTGATATTTTTTCTGCGAAAGGTCATTGCAAATCGAATCCAGATATTTAGGCGATTACCCTCTGGTAATTTAACATAGCTATTGAAAATCCCTATTTTCATAGGTAAATTCACTATAAATGGGTCATTTTCAATAGCAAACTTTTGACATAACCAGAGGGTAATAGGGCCCTTGAAATCCCTTCAAGTCGCAAAGCCTGGTGTTTTATGTTTTTTTTGCCCCATTGGATGGTCTCTTCGCTCGTTTTTTTATCGCCAGGTGGAGGGTGGCTCTCCAAGGCTATGATCAGTTGCACGCAGGCCTCAGGGACCTCACCAATGACCTCACCATACGGCAATCAACCATGGCTGGGAAATCCCCGAGAAACAAATGGCGGTTTCAATGGGAAAAGATGGGAGAATCCTCCATGAATGGGCTTTGAATGGGAAAATCCACTCCACATATGAGGAACATCATCTCTAAAAGTGGGATTTGTCCATTGCCATGTTTGATTGCGGGAGGGTATTGCAAGTTGCCAAGATACTGTATGATCCAGTGGCAGCTGTAGCTGTCAGGTGGTGTACAGATGAACTCCATCACTCGTACGGCATCTTTGGGTTTAATCTCTGCGTGGCTTACGGCTGTCCAGCTGTTTTCGGGGCTGAGAAGAGCAAGTCTGGTGGATAGCGATTTCATGTGCGGCTCGGTGAAAAACGCGGCCAGTGTGTGGCCTATTGGATTGGCCCAACAATTGTGGGATATTCCTAATTTGGTGGCCATTTTGATATGTAAGATGAAGATCCACCATGAGATTCTGGGGTACCCTATATTCAGAGAAGCCCATTTGAAGTATGGACATGATCTGACATGCGCATTTATGGAAAGCTATCTGCCATGTGCTGGATGTCTTCCATCTTTGTGTAGAGCTTGTTTCATCTCTTCATTGGTGAAACACGTCTTTGTGATTGTTAAATCCATCTTTTTGGATGTTTACGCTCTGGTCATTCAACAAAACTAATTATAGAAGCTCACAATTAGTAGCGAGTAAACCATCATAAATGACTCATTTCCAGGGGCCATCTTTTCCATAGCTATGTAAGAAATTGCCACAGAGTAAATCCCAACTTTGATTGTAAAATCAGTTAGATCCATCTTTTTGGATGGTTACATCATGTTCCCAACTTTCCGCCAATTGTTGGTCGCTGAAATCCACCGAGGTAACAACCTCCTGAAATCCCTGGAGGATCGGTGGCAAGCGACCCTACAGCTGCTTCAGCTGGTGCCATCGTGGCGCATAGCTCCAGGCACCATCTCGAGGTGCCATCCCCAGTCGTCACCAAGTACGGAAAAGCCTCGACGTTTGTTGATGTTCTGGAGGTACTTAGAGGATCCACTCAATCGTTAATTGGGTCCAAGTAGCCAAGTTGTCATGGACCCTCCTTGAAGACTTTGTGTACTTGCCTTTTACACATACTGTACTTGTTATATACTTTCTTTCCTCCTTAGTTGCTCTATTTCTCAGGTTTTGCTTGCCACCTTCTTTGATTCTCATTTACTTTGCTCTTCCAGTACTTCCCGCATACTCAGGACTTAGTAGTCAGCCCTTAGCATCTAGCACATGTACTTTGCGCCGAGCACGTAGCACCTAGCAGCTATCAGCTAGCACCTCATATTTCGAACTTTGTACTTAGCGGTTGGCGCAGCAGCACTTGGTACTTTCCTTGAGTGACTATTTTAATTGAATACTTGAGCAAGTGATTCGATAATCTAAATCTAATATATTCTCAAAAGAAAGCATGAAGGGTACCGCCCTCATTCCAAGTCTTGGTGTGATCATGCGTGGGTATGATTGATCCACCACTATTTGTTCTCGACAACGGGACGTTTTACTATGGTTTACTCTCATCAGAAGGATGACCAAACTGTGGTCATATGGCACGCTTTGTTCAATCCATACCTATCTGATGGTTTTGAAATGCGACTTTCATATGGTCTGATCCTTCACGAGAAGAAACCCACGCACAGCATGGGTTTATGTCCTCGGTACCTCCATGCATGTCTCACAATTGGGCACCCCAAAAATTTTACCGGTTCATCATCATTTTCCTCATGTGCTTATAGTATCTTATAGTCATAATTTGGGGGTAAGTCCGGCAATTTCTACAGATTTCTACAGATTTCTACAGTATGTCCTATGTTTGTTTTCCAGTTCTATAGTTGCACAAATAGACGCTTGGAACTTCCAAGAATTTCGAACATCCCGCCTGGGCCCGACTCTCCAGGAGTTTGGCCATGAGTAGCTGTGAAAAATCTTCCCAGTGCCTTGGTCAGATGTTTGACGCTTGTATCGAAAAAATTGGAGGGACTGGCCAAGTTCCCACAAACATGGGATGAACATGGATGAACATCATGAGTATCTGAGGATCAAGGCTTGTGACAGTGTGGCGGATGAACATCCATAAATCCCAGCGATTCTTGATGTGAACTACAGGGGTTTGATGGGGTTTGACCCATTCCCATGGGGGTCTCACTGAAAATTGGGAATGCAAAATGGCCATTGCTGGATTTTAGTTTTTTTCATACAAACCCATCTTTGAGTTGAGGATCCCCGTGTTGCTGGAACCATGGGACGATTTTCCATGTTCAAATTTGATGCTTCTGGCAACATCAGTGGCAGCTATGCAAAGAATTTTGTTTAGGAATCAGTGTGGATGGATTGATGGACTGGTCTACTCTCAGTTGGACCTTTAGAACTACGTCCTCCAAGTTACTCTAAATTGGCCAATTCAAGGGATGACCGTCTATTTTCCGCAGAATTTGGATCTAGGTGGATTTCTGCACTTCAAGTCCTTCAAAGTCTCGGTCGAGCGACGGGACTCCGGAGCAACGAAGTCTGTTATGGGCAGCTCAGCGTGCACTTGGCAGAAGGTGTTGATAACTGCAAAGTTGATATCTCTGATGACGGCATCCCTGCTATGACCACAGTTTCTTGATATTTGTTGTATGTTCATCCATTCTATGGGTGGTTCCGTGACACACACAGAGAAAACTGCTCCAGTTTTCCAAAGTCCTCCAGTTTCAGCACCTGGGATTGAGGTCCAACATTTCATCCGTCACCAAAGAACAGCAGTGGAAGTTCAGTTTGTCGCTCCTATTTGAGATGGCCCTTAAGGGCATCTCCTTTTCTCAGATTGGCTGCAATGCTGCCCTGATCACCCGCAAGACTGCAGCTGTTGTAGATCCCACTGCTGATGCAACGCCGTGCCTTGGGATCAAGTTGTTGCAAGCGGGGGGGAGGGTTGGGCTCGGGCATTTTGGGCAAGTGCCAATTTTTTGTCAATTGAAATCGAGTTTCTAACAGAACAAGTGCTTTCGGGGGTTCAGATACAAAGTCTCTCTGGAAAGCACCTGAGTGGTAAGGATGGCCTGGCTAGCGCCGCTTATGGACAAAGTCCTACACTATCACTACCGGATATCTTGTATTACACTACTTGACCCGAAAAACTAGGAAGAAAACCAACATCAATCGATCCCAAGAATGAAATCCTTTTGAAGTTGGCATGATGTAAATTCAATGGATTGGTTTAAAGGAAATTTACAGGAAATCTCCATATTTCCTGTGAAAATCCATGGTTTCCTGTTTATTAAACTTCGGAAGTCCTGTGCCAGGTGGCTCTATGCCTTGGCACTGGCAGGTTTGATGCTTTCCGCGAAGTTGAACCTCGCCAGGGTTTTCAACCAATGGGTTGAAGGGAACATCTGCAGTAGTAATAGGAGTGGTTTATTTGTAACCCAGATATAGGCCACATTTAGAGATGTCCTATGAATCATCATTAAGCCATCTGACTTATTTCACGTGTGTCAAAAACTGGATGTTTTTCTCATTCCATTACTAATGGGATCTACGTTCTCATTATAAGGATGGATGATGGTACCCCATTCATATCCATTAATCCCAGTGGAACCCGCAAAACCTTCCCGGCATGTCTTCTTCCCTCCTGCCAATAGCCAAGTTGGAGTATAACTAAGCTAAGTGGGTCCTACGCCAGATATAATATTAGATGTTTTTTTAAATCAACAAACATTACCATGGGCTTAATGTTGGGATTACTCCTGTTGGACTTATGGTAGATACATTGCACTAGTTGATGGGATTCTAAATCAACACACATCACTGGAAAAGCCAAGCATAGCCAACCTTTTAAATCAACAAGCACAACTATAGTTATATATCTACCATAAACATTTACAAACTATAAATAAACTATGGCTAATTTGGTGTACACAAGGTGAGGCCCCCCCAGTTGTAAGTTGTTTTATCAACCCTATTAACTATAGATATGTCCCCATAAACCCTAGTTAAGCAAGTTTTAAGTCAACTTCGCTATCATAAATCAGTCTAAAATCCCATTAAATCCCAATTTTTCGTGGTGAAATCACCATTTTCTTATAATTTTCCCATGGTTCCCAACCAATGGGGGCTTCCCACAAGGAAACCCAACCGCGTGACTTACAACGCCTCCATCAGCGCCTGCGAGAAAAGTGGCGAGTGGCCGATGGCCACGGAAGTCCTCCATGGCATGGCGCAGCGAGGGGTGTCAGCAGCGACCTGGCTGCGAAGGTCGGGGGATGAAGGGTGAATTAATTGTGATATTCATGGTGATTGATGGTGAACTAATGATGATTAATGGTGATTAATGGTGATTAATGGTGATTAATGGTGATCTATGGTGCTATGAATAGGGATTAGTGGTGATTCATAGTGATAAATGGTAAGCAATTGATGATGATCAATGGCAATTAATTAATTGTGAATTAATGGTGAATTATATAATGGTGACTAATCGTGAGACAATGGTGATGAATGGTGATTAGTGGTGATTAATGGTGATTAACGGTGATTCATGGTGATCAATGGCGATGAATGGTGATAACCATTAGTGCTGTTGTCGAACTATGTGATTAATTCGTAACCGGTGATTACGTAACTAATGGTGATTAATTAATTGTTGACAGCTAATAGTCACCTTGTTCTTGAAAGAATCGTCTCTTTCAGAGTTATTCGGCCAAAACGTTCCCACTTCTATGTAGATTCAAGACCATACCATAAATTGGATGATTGTCGAATTCGAAAAAAAAAAACACCATTTCCTGAACAAACACAAGCTAAACAACTAACTAGATCCTCAAAGAAACGAAAGACAACGTCGGAATCTTCAATCAAAAAACACCAGAATTCTCCAAGATTGCTCGCCCCAGACCCTGGGAAGACCTGGGTCAGGACATCCTAAGCTTCGATGCCGCGATCAGCGCCCTGAACGACACCGGTGCCGTCCCTGCAGGATGGTCAATGGCACTTGGCCATGTACGTCAGCTGGAAGCTGGACGGCAGGTGGGTCAGTGAAACCAAGAAAAAGTGAGGAAACATGGAGGATTTAAGGTGACCTAACCAGCCAACTAATGGGGATTTAGCTTCAATTTTCAACAATTGGGATTTCATTTGATCCAATAAACAAATGGAAATATACAGTACGGGGTTTTGTCCTTACACATGGGGGATTTATCCTCAATATATAGATGGCTATTTAATGGGGAAAAATGCGGTCTTAAGCGTCTTGAATTTTGGGGTGGCCTATTTTCAGAGAAACCACATGCAGGATTTCTGACAGGATGACATTCAGCAGCAGTCATGGATAAAGATGGAAGACAATTGGTACATATATACTGGTAAAAGCTGGTGGAGGATTTAGGATGATTTTAAGCATCCAAAATGGGACTTACAATAGGACTCTGTTATGCTGGTCATTTTGAGTATCAAAAGTGGATAAACATTGGTGATACAATGGCCTGGTACCAAGAAATTGGATTCGAATAAACATATATATATATATTCAGATAATCAGTCAACAGGTTGAACCAAAACTTCTGCCGGTGATTGTAAACATCAAACGTGCATAGCAATGCGATATGATGGGTATTTATAAACTGCCTGGTGGCTTAATTAATATAGTACAAGCAACGGCTCTCACATGCCCGTTGCTGGTACTGTATGAATCAAAACTGGAGATTTATGTTTCTAAAGTTCTGCTGTTGATCCGGGAAATTCTATGTGTCACAAAAATTCACATCCCTAGCGCTGGATTTGGGGGAAAAAAACAAAGGTTTCCAGATGTTTCCTGTAAATTTACGCTCAAACCGATCCAGTGGGACAGCTTCCACTGAGGAGCGCTGTAGCATCATCCCCAGCACCGTCACCCTGAATGCAGCCCTCTCGGCCTGTCGGCAACACTGGGAAGCAGCCACTCTGATCCAAAGGTGATGGGCATGGGGTGTAGGCCTAGTATGGGGGTCATATACCTCCTACCACATGCCCAGTTTTTTGTTTACCCGTCAAAGCAGATGTGATGGGACGTGAGAAACGCGTAAACCTGAGTCTTGGCATGCCTCTATTACATGGGGATGCGGGAAAGCCCCGATACTTGTTGAAGTCATGAGAGGGATTGCATCCTGCAGTAGATGTCATTTGCCATGCATCTACAGTGACACTTTTGAAGATGAAGCGCTTGTAACGCAGCACTGCTTCAATTTCAACTCGATTTGAGTGGCCTTTCTAATGGACTTTCCAGCTTTTGTCTGATCACTCCGTGGCATCCAGGTCCTCGCGTTGACCAACGGAATGGGTCGACAAGTGGAGAAGGACTCCTGCAGTCTGCAGTTGTTCATGGGCACTTGTGGCTGGATTGCAGGTTGTCAAAACGGAACGTTGCGGCTGGAACTGGGTGAAACCTTGGGATATACCGTGTCATCAAACATGGCAAGCTGGCAAATCTATTCCCATTTTTGAGGACCGGAGGGTGTTGGAGGATCTATTTGAGAATATCTTGTTTTCTTTTTCATGGGATAGTAATTGAATTTTCACCCAGCATTTAGCTTTCAAGAAATCAGTTTACTGGTAATGGGGCGGACGAATTTCAATAGAATTATTTACCTCTATCACCCCTTTCGGGGGAACTCCTCCAATTAATTCATGGTGATGGTTTATCAATCCGACGTTGGCATCAAACCTTGGGGACTGGTATGTTGATGGGTTATGCAATGTTTGGCCACATGCAAGGATAACTATCTTGTTTCCTCTGAAAATACTGTATGGTTTACCGTTATCATCCCCAGTTAAATTTACATGGCAAGTTTGGTGTATGCCCATGTTTTGGTGAAATGTCTCTTTTTGTTCACCCCGCTTTTGCCTGTGAAATCACACCCATTTGTGTTGCTGAAATTCCAAATTTGTGTTGTCAAATCCGAGTTTTTTCGATGACTAAATCCATTAATTCCGCGTTTCTGGTCCCAATTTGATTATATCAAATTAAATCCCAATTCGTTGCGTAAATCGCCTATTTTGATTCGGTACATCAACATTTTCATTCCTTAAATCATCTTAAATCCCTGGTTTTGGACCCCTGTTGAATGTTGTTCAGGGTGCTCCACCTTTGGAACCTCGATCTGCAAGCGATCTTCAGGTGAAGCCTACACCAGTTGGGTCACCTCTATGCACCTGCTGAGTGATTCGGAGGTGGAGTTGTTGGCTCGGGACCCCGCCGTGACCTCATCATAGATGATGGGAATCGTTGGTAGTGTGGGTAAAACAATGCCATAAACCACCCATTTGGGAATGGTTTATACCACCTATTTATGGTCAAATTGGGGATAGGTTATTATTGTTTGACCAACATTAGAGGAAATCATCCCCAAGTGGCCCAAAAAGGTCTGAGTTGGGAAATATGATGAGTTTCCAAGATAGGATGGTATTAAAAAAGAGTTCTGCATAGGCATCGAAAACTTTAAACATGGCATAGGAATTCCGAATTCCTGGAAACTCGACTCCATCTAATCCCCAAAAAGATGCCGATGAGTGTTTCCAGGATGGTAGTTCGATGATGTTTTCCCCCATCACTTCCAGGTTTCCGTGACTTTTCGGTATCTTTTCTCGGGTTGCCGTGAGCTCTTCAGATTTTGGTACCTCCCCAAATGGTAGGTTCTTGTTGATTTGTAACTAGGCAAACAATTGGAATTTGTGGTGGTTGGATCTACAGTTGGATGAGGTTGGATGGATTACACACCAATTTATAAGTAATTGGAGGGGATAAATCATAGCGACCTCTCACAACGACAAAGAATAGATAGATTTAGGGATATTTCGGGTGTACATATCCTCCTGAAGTTCGGCCGCTTGCAGCTTGGGGATGATTTTTGGATAATTACATCCATTTTTGTTGATCCATGGGCCCTAGCGACTCGAAAGATCTCGCAGCATGCATCCTGCAGGATGACTCTTCCTGGTGGTGGTTGCTTTCCCGTTCTCTGAGAACGGGAGCGCGACCCAGACCCAGGGGACGGGCCAGGAACCCCGCTTGAATCGTCTCGAAAAAGAAGCGCTTGTTTTTCCAGGGATGGGCAAGCTGATTGGTAGAACATCTTAGATCTGAACAGAAGGTACACCTCTCCAAAATGAATATGAAAT
The DNA here is from genome assembly GCA_003297045.1 of Symbiodinium sp. clade C Y103. NCBI lineage: Eukaryota > Dinophyceae > Suessiales > Symbiodiniaceae > Cladocopium > Cladocopium sp. clade C. The sequence continues at coordinate 111,688 of BGPT01000121.1, read as the reverse complement.
GATATGCCAAAAAAGGGGTTGGCAAATGATTCTAGGAAGGAAATCTGCGGTTTGAGGGTTCCATATTAAACTTTGGAGGTCGAGGGGAAATTTGATCATCCAAGCTCATTTGAAGAAGCGCAGCGAATGACCCGGCTTGAAGCACACATGCGGGTACTGGTGCAGGATTTTCAACCTTGCAGGTTTCTCAGGCAACAAAAGCATCGTGCTCCGTTTACAATCATTTGCAATCTATTATATGATTATATTATATTGTATTATATAATATTATATTGTATTATATAATATTATATTGTATTATATAATATTATATTGTATTATATAATATTATATTGTATTATATAATATTATATATATATATTATCAATAGTATATATTGTATAACATATATATATATATGTGCAGTGTATATTTACACATATAATATGAAACGGGAACAACGAAAGGTTGACCAGGGCGCCGGGGTGGATTTGGGCCACGTCCTGGAGAGTAGTTCTTTAATGGCAGCTGTTCGTTTTTTTCAGACCTCTTGGGAGCATCGCAGCCATTGGCCACGGAGTGTGAAGCTTGCAAGATCTCTGAACACAGACTACCCAACGTGAATCTAGAAATGAGCTAAGCATCACCCACATCTGACTATCATTCGGTTGTCAGCAGTTACACCACTAGTTGGTGGTTGCACATATCTCCTTATTTTTCCATCTCAGCAAATGCAAATGATGACTTGCCAAATTGACATTCAGCTTTTTGCAGGGCTGGTGGCCTCTTGCACCAGACCAAATGGAGCAGTGAATCACCAGATCTTGGCGCCTCGCACAAGGACTGTGCAGCCCAAAGATGTTCACAGTGAACATTTATATATCTCATTGTTATCTCATTATATCTCCCTGAAGAAAAAGTAGATAGACTTGGTAATTTATCTCTTCATCTTGAGAGACTCAACTTGGATTTGCTGAAGATCTACTAGGATTTATATATATATATATATAGATATAATATTTTTTATGGCCCTCTTTCACACGAATCCAAGTTAAGTTAGGGGCACCCTCTGGTAGTCAAACGTGGCACTGGAAAATCCACTATAAATGGAGGTTTAAATGGGAAAATCATCCCTGAATGGGGGATTTTCAATTGCCAGGTCTGATTACTGGAGGGTACATGATCCGATGTTAACCTTCGCCAGCGGCCTGCAGGTCATGGTCATCGCAGATAGCAGATGAAGTGCTAGGCCGTCTCCATGGCATGACTGGCAAATTCCCCGATGAAATGTGTACCATTATTTGCAGGGCTAGTCATGGGGGTATTTTACATGTGGACTGGGATGAGTCAACGATTTATTTACTTTTTTCACCCTTTAGTCCAGTACATCCGATGTTTTTGTAGCTTGCTAGCTACATCCATTTATTCGGTTGGTAAAACTCCCATATCATCGGGACAATTGAATTGCTGCGTGTCCATGGGCTTCCGCAGCTTGCAGGTTGGGCCATCCTGGTGTTTGTGCTATGGGTGGTTTGCTGGACTCCTGACTGAGAATAGATGGAGAAGGATGAGCTTATTACATTTTATAGATAGTGCATTGTAGATATAGATTGATATGATATACCCTCTGGTAAATTAACATAGCTATTGAAAATTGGGGATTTATATATAGTGGATTTTCCCATAAAAAATGGTGATTTTCCATAGCTATGTTAGTTTTCCAGAGAGTAAGCGTAAAAAATGTAGATGCTTGAACATATCTATGTGTGTGTGTGTGTCTGTGTACCTACACAATCCTCCACACTTAAAAGTGATCGCCGTGAAGATCCTAGGCACTGCCATGTGTCTGGCAGAACCAGCGGGATAGGATGAGATTGAAGCGACAAATTCAAAATAGTGACTCAATCCTTTTTGCTGTAATGACTTTTTGATGATTTGATGACTATTAGTGATATCCTTGGTGATGTTGATATGACTTCTTTTCATGACTACTTTTTTATAGTGGCAGATCCAAGATCTTCTGCTGAAAGATATCACAGATGGTATTTCGCTCTTCTGAAATCCTGGGAGTTGGGCTGTACTCACCAGTCACCAGTCCGACCATCCCGCAGTGGGTGCTCCCTGATACCCCAATTTTTCTTGCCCCACAAGACACTCTTGCCAGCTGGCTACCACCCCAGGATATGCATTCTCTTCTTCGCGTGGGTCACCGCTTTCTGGCAAAACCGCCGGACAGCGGCAACAACGAAGCTGAAAGGTAGCTGACGTGCACATCGGCTTTTCGCATCGTGGGGTCAGCGTTGCCACCCTGAAGGAGGCAGGTGGAGGTGCCACAAGTTGAGACGCTGAGAAGCTGAGAGGCGAAGACCCAGTGCATCACTACAGCACCCGGTGCGCAAGCCATTTACTTGCCCATCAGGCACTGTAGTGATGTGCAGATCAGTGATGCGAAAAAGGCGGAAAAGGCCGCTGCAGCACTGTGGGAAGCTATTTGTAGCCACTACAAAAGCAAAACAGCTGTAGCTTCAGGTTCAAGGGACGTAGCGCGAAGGGTTGTTGGGATCTATTCTCACCTGATCAACGGCCGTTTAAGATGGGGAAAATGATGGTCAACCATCAGACCTTGCCCAATCTTCAGACAAACCGATGGTTTTGCTATCATGTTTTCTGTTTAAGTTGGCTGTATCCCCCCAGTTTTTGCAGAACGGCAGTTTGGATTGATGCTTAGTAAATTGAGTGCAACTGGGGCTCCAAACATAATTTCAATATCGGATTATATTAAGTATGTTGGTTAATCTGGGGGGTTACCCTTCAAATAGTAATATGATGAATTACTATAAAAATGGGCACCCCCCGATTTGTAAACTGGGGGCTTAGCAAAATCCTGGGTGAAAATTCACAATGACACATCCCATCAAAAAAGCCCCAAGATATGCTTTACTTGGATCATTTTCCCCAATTCATGGAAAGTAGGCCCATTTAGCATATTCAAATGGTCCTTGAGATGGGTCAAGTCCTCTGGGGTCTCAGAGAGCAGCCATCCAGCCTGAGGTGACAGCCATGCTTTATTTGTCTTTACAAATGTCTACAGATCAATCTGACTTCCGATCATTTTCCGGGTATCAAAAGTCATAATTGTGAAGATTTTGGTCATGTCATTAACCTTCCAAAGTCATGGTTCTTGCAAAGTTTTGGCCATATTTTTACCCATATTACACTTTCAAAGTTATGATTTCACGCAGCATAGGTTATGATTTCACTTACTGTAGCATATGTTGTTCATGTATTACCCTTCAAAAGTCATGATTTTAGATGATTTCAGCACATTTAACATCATTTTACTATAGATAGATATTACACGGAAGACACAATAATACACATGTGCATATATATATATATAATATACATAGATATGTATATATATATATAGAATATACATATCTGCCCATAGTATTCAAGGAGTCAAGGAGTTGTTCGCCGCTGCAGCTTCTTGTCATCACCAGCTGTTCCTTCGAAGAAGGCCTCGCCTTTTGCGACCGCGGGGTGCTGGAGGCACAGCCTGGCCTTGGGGCCCTGGTGCCAATTGCCTAGGTGAATTATGAACTGGCTATAAGTCAAAACCCTGGTACCTATAGTGAACATCAAAATAGTTGGTAAATGGATGTTCATCCCATTAAAATGGATACATTCATAGGTTTTGACCCATCCCCAACTGTTCATGATGTTTGTAAACCACCTAGGGGACCCCACCTTGTAGGGACCATCAGCATTGATGGGAAAACAATCTACACATGAACCATTTTTCACTGCTATGTTCGATGATCAGTGGGTGGATAGAAAAGTTGGAATCCATGAATCTGGGGGGAAAGCACCTACAACATCCTGATACATCCTCCAAAAAAAGCACATTTATAGAGGTGATTACGGGGAGTTTGATTCCATACCCTGGCGTACTTTATCAGCATCTCCTGGCGCCCTCAACGGACTGGGCCACACACTTGATCCATTTTCACTAACAAAAAATTAGTGCATATTCACTTCATCCAATTTATTGGGCTGAGTCATTTTGAAAAGAACAGGGTGCCCTCTGGTTATTTGAGCGTGCTATGGAACATCAACATTTCAAGAGGTCAATCATGAAATGTCCATGGGCCATTTTCCATAGCTATGTTAGATAACCAGAGGGTAACCGGCCAGAATTTCCAGTCAAGGGCCGGCCGTCTTTACTGACCTTGTCTTCTCTCCAGCTTTCGTAGAAGACTTCGAAGGAAAGTCGTCGGGCGGGCGAGAGCACGCCCGCTGCCCAGGCATCATCAGGGTGTGTCTGAACATGTTATGCGGTCCCGCAAAATCAGCGTTCCGACGATGTCAGAAAATCCTTTTTCATAGAACTATTTTGACTTTTCAGGCCCAAATTATTGGGGAAACTCCCAGCCATTTTTTGGCGCCATGAAGATTCTGATCAACGGCATCATCAAACTCTTCCTCCAGTGGCTTGGCGTTAATGGGAACCCCCTGTTCAATTGTGTAAATTGAGGTTTTCATGGGTTTTCCTCTAATTCTGCTCTTCAACAAATCCAATGATATACATAAAATGGTCCAGAACTGGACCAACATTATCGGCCATGTTAAAGACATCATGGAACGTGGCCGTGGCAATGGCACAGGCAATTTTCAGCACTTCCATGGAACAAACCCCAAATATTGAAATGATGGAGAACAAAAATCATCGAACTACCATCCTGGACACACTTTCTTGGCATCTTTTGGGGGGTTAAAAGAAATGGGCTTTCCGAAAGCATGGTTGGCGCGCAGAGGTACGTTTTCCGTCCGCTGGATCATTTCCTGTTTTCCAAAGATCGCTATAGTGCCTGGGCAATTTCTGGCATGGCAATTCAGACCATGGATCCCCAGAAAAGGCATCCATGGAAACATGACCGATATCAGAAATTCGACCACAACTGCATGCAACCTGTACAGATCCTTATTTGTGTGAACTGGGGTCAGGGCTGGCCCTGATGGAAGAGGAAATTACATATGATGTATTTTCATTTGAGTGAGTTGCGTTTAACACTGGAAAACATATTTTGGTTTCTTAATGGATACTTCCGTACCTTTTCTATAATATATATATATACATATATATATATATATATACATAATCTTATTCAGTATTAGTCTATATTGCTACCATACCCAAAAAAGTGAAGCCCACATGCAATGGGACACGCGTGTTGAAGCTGCGGTGACCGGCAGCCGGTGATGTGCGAAATGACCAGAACTGAAGAAAACACAGACCCGAAAAGCGCAACATCTCTGAACTTCAAACTCAAAAATACCAAAGCAACAAAAATCACCATAAACTCCTAGAAACATCATTGATTTATTGCACTTTGAGGTTGCAACTTTGCCAGATGAAAACAGTAGCCGAAAACCGCATGAATGGATGGTTGGGGGGGTTGGTCTTCCATTAAGGCATGGCTAGAATACTATCATAATGATCATAGTTGTGACTGCTTGTTTGTCTCTTTATCACCAGTATTCCGTTCCATTCGTCACCCCAAAACAGTTATGTTTGGAAGTGAAACCCGCACAACCAACAGGGTTGCTCCAGCCCATTATATTGGTCATTGTACCTGTATATTTGCCCTATTTACCACCCAAATGTACTTGGGGTGGCCAAGGTTCGCGCTTTTCGGCGCTGGAGCCTCTTGTGGGATATGTCAAGGACTTCCGAACTGCCTTGACGACGCATGGTTTCCTGGGTTTTGATGGGCCCAGAAATGGGGGATTTCACTTTGACCAGCAAAACTGGGAGTAAACCAAGAAAAAACCCGTGAATATACAATGATTTATGGGTTAGTCCACAACAGCAAGGAGTACCAATGTGGCTATTTGATGCTATTTGAATGTGGAAACTTGGGATGAAGTACTAGATTTTGGGGTGCCAGGATGAGGCTAAGGAGTTGGGATGAAGCCTTGGTCAGCAATTGAGTCCACGTCTTTCTGAATGAGAATATACATAAGAACAGAACGGCAGAGAAAACTGTTATCCCAGGTTGGATAGGTTGATACCCCCAGATAGGTTCAATGATTAATCAAAAAAACTTCCGTTTATCTAGCTGGTTCATTTCATCCCATTTGAATCCATTCAATTGGTAGAAAACCCATGTTAAGGTATCAAAATGATTGTTTTTGTTGATAGAGGACCTCCTCAATCCCCAATTTTAATTCCCGAGAGCGTCTGAGCGAAGGGTTCTTCTAACTGTGAAGGTCTGTCATACATCTTCATATCTTCACATCTTCACATCTTCACATCTTCACATCCTNTCCCGAGAGCGTCTGAGCGAAGGGTTCTTCTAACTGTGAAGGTCTGTCATACATCTTCATATCTTCACATCTTCACATCTTCACATCTTCACATCCTCAAATCTTCACGTCTTCACATCTTCACATCCTCACATTCTCTCTCTCTCTTTCTCTCTCTCTCTCTCTCTCTCT
>BGPT01000121.1:82584-102824 GCA_003297045.1 Symbiodinium sp. clade C Y103 | reverse complement strand
TTGATGAAGTATGATGGGTCTAACATGGTATCCCTCGACTTCTGCTGAAACTTGACCCGCCCCAGCAGTAAGGAAACCATTTCAGAACCCCCCCTCAGAAGCATACTTGTCGAACTTAGCGCAGTCATCCTTTTCTGTCGGTATTGGCTCCCAAATACGGATAAGTTTGCTGGTTCTACCATGGTGCCCACCAGTGTTGGATGGAATTGAGTCCAACCCAAAGTTAAGGAAACCATCTCAGAACCTTTCTCGAAAACACACCTATTCTCAAATATAAGAAGCCACCCCTTTTTGTCCATATTATTGATATTTTGATGAAGTATGATGGGTCTAACATGGTATCCCTCGACTTCTGCTGAAACTTGACCCGCCCCAGCAGTAAGGAAACCNCTTCTATTTCTCTCTATATATTTCATGTTTTACGATTTTCACAATTACATATCTCACTATACTTCTCTTCGCTCTCGGGCCATCCGTCGTCTAGTTTTTAAGACATATCCTATGAACTGTTCTGATTATAAGCAGTTGGATTTCCCATGTGGATGGATGCTTTCTTTCTTGGAAATCCATGTGTTCTAAGACCTCGCTCAGGTTTGTATCCTCTTCCAACCTGTCCCGCGTGGTCCGTCACTGGTTATTGCTGCGGGGCGTTCAAAGTGGTGAGACGGGCACAGGGACCATAGGGGACCATGGGACCTGGGACCCTGGTGGGTCCGTTCTCCGCTTGAAACCACTGAATCACTGGGAGAACCGCTATCAATGGACTTGATAATGGAACCTAGTAGCCAGTAAGAATCGCACAAATACGCCTCAGGTACCCCCATTTCTGCATAGCCAGTAATGTTTGAATCATATGATCATATGTTTTAATATTGCAACAATAGATACATGATATAGCATCACAAGAAACTGCTGTACTTCCCATTGAGTTGCTTATTTCTTCGGGGTGTATATCGGAAAACCTCCAGGGCTCTTTGAAACTCTTTGCTGCGGTACTTTTCGAGGTGATTTCCATCTTTGGTGAATCATGGTCGCAGAATCCTCCCTATCATCAAAGTTGTGTTTCTTTTCCCTCTTTCAGAAGCCTCCATAATTCCAGTTCCAGGTCCTAGAGCTGTTCATCCTGAGGACATGATTCCACCATCCGATGTTCCGAGGTTCCAAATGCCCCGGAGCTGCTGGCTTTTGGTGCGTGGAGTGCCACGGGCGCTTCTGCTCTGGCTGCGCAGCCAGATATCATCACCCAGGGCTCTACTCCGAACATCACTCGCTGGAGCCTATCAAGAAACAGACGCTTGGTCCAGCTTCGTAAGATAGTCTAAGAGGCTAAGGTGACCAGGTGATGGAATAGTGGCCTGTCCATTTCCAGGATATCCATTCATGTTCATGTACGATTTTGGGTGGGTTAAAAGGAACCCTGCTTTCCGGTGAAGATTCTCCCTTTGATCCCTTCAAGGACGGTTTTTCTGTTGATGATCCCCATATTGTTGGGATGGACGATGACTGAAGCACCAAACTCAGCCAGGAAAGAACAGCGACTTGCTGCGCTTCTGTTGAGCAACTTCTTAGTTGTACCTGGTCCTGGTTGCGACCGTACGGTGGCGTTGTTGGAGTATGTTGGAGTGTTTGTTGGATCTTTAAGGATCAACACACCAACTCTGGAACAACTCAGCACATCGTCAGCAACTTTTTGGTATTGGGAGAAGCGGATGCTCCATTTTTATACCCTCAGGTTGGCAGGTTCTAGAATGCCTAGCCCCTGGGGCTAAACCCAAAGGGTTCTAGAATGGTCTGGGGATTATTTTAGAACTCAAAACGCGGACCATTGTAGAACTTTGGAAGTTTGTATGATACTAATCTGATAATGTATAATGTAGGTTGTGCGCAGGCATCGTCATCCCCAGCGAGCCCGTGGTTGAAAGCAATTTGCCAGGTTGATCCTCCTGTTGAAACCATGGTTTATGATAATTTATANCTCAGTTCCTTTGTTTCTTGAGCTCTTGTTAGAATATTTCTGACTTGGGGAACTTGTGGGTTCAGTTCAGTTTTGGGGTGGTTAGCTGTACCTTTACCTGTGCATTCACAGCAGCAATGCAAGGTTTTTTCACTTTTTTTCCATGTTTGCTTCTGTTGCTGTCACCTGGGGGCACACACAAAGTGGTTTTTGCATGTTGTGTCACAAGTGTCTGTCGGAAATGCACGTGCATTTGCTGGGGATTTGCATGCATTTGTTTTTTTGTTTAATTCCGAAAGNTGGCAGGTAGGGAATGACCAGACCATCTGTGGCCGCCAATGATTGAAAAACGCTATGGAATATCATGGGGTGCTCTTTGCGGTTGTCGGTTTCATCTGGTTTTTTTTTCTGGATCAAATTTCCATATCGTTTTTTGCCACGAAATGCAAGGTTTCAACCAAGTGTTTTTTGATGATTTTTGTAGGGGATGGGCGCACCATTTCAGAACCCATTTTAGAACCCTGATTGCGGAATTGAAACTCGAGGCTTTGGGTTCTAGAATCCCCCTTGGGGTTTCCATTTTAGACCCCGTATTTGGGTTCTAAAATGAAACCCAAGGGTTCCTGAGCCAACTTGAGGGTATCCATTTTTGGCTAGCAACACAAGACTCACTTTTGCGAATGACTCCAAGTCCAGCTTGCTTTGGATGTTACCCTTCGGTACACCAACCTGACATTGGAACATCGCAATTCACCATAGAAAGGTCATCTTGAAATGGTGCATGTTTCTCGATATCTGCTTTTGGCATTGTGCAGGGGTTTGTGAACATGCCATAAGACGGGAAGTTTAGGCATCACCACAACAGATGATTGTTGGTGCGCTGGTTCTCCAATGGTGCAGGGTGTTCAAGTGGGCCATAGGTCGTCCCGCTGTCATGCTGCCCAGGTAGGCACGATCCTCTATCTGCTGTCATCCGTCAAGATCGGCCGGGACTACCTGTTCTCTATGGATATGTGCCCCGTCATCAGCAAGGCAAAGTCTTTGGCAACGAGGGTGGATACCAAGGTCTTCTACTACTATAAGGCTGGCTTTGCTGGACCTTCATACTGAAGAGTGCATGGAAAATTGCCAGAGAACGAAATTGCTTGATGGTTTCAAAGAATTCATTCTTGACAATCACACCAAATTTGATTGTGATCCCAGTTGAGCTTCAATTTTTGTTGGAGCTTCAACCACCAACCAGAAGAACGGGAACCGTTTTCCAAAGAAACTTTTTGAGGACATCATTGCTGTTTGAGAGTCTTGATGAAATCAGAAGAATACCTACATAGCCACCGTTCGCATTCAAAGATGGACTCGTTCTAAGCAATATCTTCCTGAAATTCTATGTTTTGCCAGAATGGATGGCTCAGCCATTTCCCTCAAAACATCTCCCATAACATTCCAACATATTCCAACCATATCCTCAATATCCCTACCAAATTGACATTCCAATGACTCCTCACAACCGTCGCTAACAGGCAGACCTTGCGAGATACTGCAACATGGAGGAGACATGAAAGTCTCCGCACTTCTCGGAATCTCTTTGACAAATTCATGACATTCAAGCCCCTGATAAGATGATCAGTTTTCCACTTCGTCAGTTCAAGATAGATCCATAGGATATCGTAGGAATTACTGAATTACCATATCCATCTGAAATTATTCCTAAGATGGGAACCCTCTTCAGAAGTCAAATCAGGAGACCGCATTTTCTCCCTGGAACGGTGCCCTCTGGTAATTTAAGATAGCTGTAGAACATCACCATTGTTGAATATTCTTGATAGCTAAACCGTCGAACTGAATTGCCATTTTCCAAAGCAAACCGTTGAAGTACCAGAGTATAGACCATCAAATACCCATTACCCATTATATAAATCCCATGAGATATCATGAAATCCCATGAATATCCTATCAATATTCCGTATAAGATCATCATTTAACAGCTCACATCACCAGGATTCATTTTACAAGTTCTTCCTTGATGGCTGGGTACGTGGCGCCCCTTGGCAGCATCAGCTTTTGCTTTTATTTTGTTATGTGTTTGCTTTTGTTCATGCATAAAACTATAGTTATATCATGTTATACTCCCCATAAACTCCCTAGTTGACCAAATTATAAGTCAACTTTGCCATCATAAATCAGCTATAAATCACATTCAACCCCAAGTTGGTTAAATCACCATTTTCGTTTGATTTCCCTGGTATATCCATACGATTTTTGACCGTCTTCCCACAACGGTCGCCGGAGTTTCCCCTGAGGTCGTGACGAGCTCGGATGACACGCTGCTGGTGTTGACGTCGGCAGCTGGTGCCTATGTGGTGGTCACCGTGCTGTCGTTGTTCCTTGGGTCAGTGGTCAATATGTGCTTAATAATGGTCAAGAATGGGATGAACATGGGAGAATAGTGGTGAATAATGGGATAAACGTGGGATAGTAGTGGTGAATAATGAATGAATGGTGACGAATACAAGTATGCATGGTTGATAATAGTTAATATCAGTAATCTTGTAATATGATAGTTGTGAATAACGCTTCAATATAGAGGTTTCCTAAGTCATGGAAGTACCCCCCGAATCATCCAAGTCATAGGACCATGACTTAGTATTGAAAGCTATGGTGACTTGGGGATCCCCTATTTTAAGACACCCCCAAAATGAGTTGGACCTGACTTTTCTATGTCTATAGCATTTAAGGGATTTTATCAGCCACTTTATGTGGATTTAGCTCGCCAAAATGGGACGTAGGCAATGAATGCCAATGAATAATGGATATTGGCTGTGCCTGCAAATTGTTAGCATGCCCTCCTTTTGTAGCCGTTTTTGGGGAAGAATCAGGTTTTAACGATGTTTGAACTCTGAAATTTGGATTTTCACACAAACCAATGATACCAATGTGACTTTTGATTGACAGCTTGGTGGGGACATGGTCCAGCAGTGAGCGGAACATCTTCCCCACTTGGCCGAGGTTTCTGGTACCAGTGGTGGCCACACTGTACGGATGGTTCATGGGCATCGCTCATTTCATCGATAGCCGCTGGGACAAGTCGGACTGCAGGGAGACTATTTGGGTGATCTAATCTGGCAAAATCCACCATTGATGATTTCCCAAGTGAAACATTGGGGGATTTTCTGTCTGGGAAACTAACATAGTTCTTGAAAATGACCATTTCTATATAGATGCTTTACCTATTAGAAACGGTGATTTTCCATAGCTATGTTAGTTTACCAGAGGGTACCATGATTGACCGTTGCCAGATGACATCAAAACTATGTCGTAGTTGAGGCTTTCCGTCTCGCTTCTTTGAGTCGCCCTTGAGGCATAAGGCCCTTGGTCCATTGGGACACCCATAACATTCCCGGAGTCAGCTTCAGACCCTCCAGCACACACAAGATGCTGTTACCCTGGGTGCAAAAACCTAAATGGAGGTCAGATGGACTAAGTGAACTGTTGCCTTGTCATTCTCATGAAGTTGGGTATAGCGCCTAGTTATTAGAACTAGTTGTAGTCATTGGAACTTGTTGTTCTTCATGAATTAGACTAAGTTTCATTAGCATTAGTTGTTGGTCCAATTGAGCATTTCTCAGGTCAAATTCCACCATCCGAAGACCTTCACAATGCGGAGGCGTATTTGCGGAGGCCGTTTCCGCGCTGCCAGAAAAATTCGCCTTCAAAGGAAACTAGCAAATAGTTTGATGTCCTTTCCCTAGTTGTCTTTTCCTCGATCCCTTCAAGAATCACCAAATATTTGCTTCTAAAGAAACATCTGGCTTTTCATGGGATTTCAACATCTTTGTGGCAGCAAACCCCCCATTGGTTGTTGCGTGAAATCCCTACTGCGGGCCTCTGCGCCAGCTTCGACGTCTGCGCCTTCTTCGGCGGCCAAAGTTTGGCGCCGCCGATGACAGAGCTGCGGCTTCGGGCTGACCAGGAACTGGGGTTTGGATGGGATTTCTCATGGATGGTTTAGTGGTGGTGGCGATCACTCAATGGCCATTCATGGTGATTAATTCTGATTAATGATGATTCGTGGTGATTATATAATGGCAATTAATTAATGGCAATCAATGGTGATCAATGGTAGCCATGGGTAAATGACTAATGATTCTGACCATTGGAAAGTGAATCACCATGATGAACGATAATTCATGGATGTTTAATGGATGTGAATTGCAATTAACGGTGATTACCCCTCTGGTAATCACATGTGGCAATGGAACGTCCTACTTTTTTAATGGGGTTTTGCGGGAACATCATCTATAAATGGGGAATTTTCACGTCTGATTATCGGAGGATAACCATCAAACATGAGGTTTGCCATTGTTTTCAATATCCTGAAAACATGGCAAATACATGATGCTAATATGATATTGAATAGTAATAGCTCCCACTTCACCATCAAAAATGGGGATTTCACCAACGGAAATGGTGGTACAACGGGGTTACCCTGTGGTGTCCTCGAAAGCGTGTGGCTGGGAAATCCCTGAAGTACTGTAAATGGGGAGTTTTCCAGCAAGCCATGCTTGAATTATCAGAGGGTAATGCACATGGACAACATTTCTGTCCGGTGGTTGGGAGCTAAGGAGCTATGGCAGTATCCATATGCCCTATCAAATGGGAAGCCAAAGAACTAAGTGTTTCCCAACCACATGAGAGATTTGTCAGGGGCTCCCCGATAGTTGTTTGGTTTCCTGATAGATATTCCCGTAGAATTCTGGACTGACTTGGGGGAAAATCCGACAATGGGATAAATGGGAGTGATCAATCAGTACCCCATAAATTTGCAGGATTCTTTTTCACATGTGATACTCAGAAACAATTGCATAACTAAACAAACAGTAGTCCAAAGCAATCCGGTGAGGGTCGCGAATCATTTTGGATCACTAGGCTTAGTTCACGCGTCATGAACATAATGGAGTAGAATCAGGGGGTAGGCTTTTAAGGACTACGGAATGCCTAATCTTTTCAGTTTTTGACAACGGGATGAGCGAATTTGGTAGCATCTTATGGAAAAAAACGGACAATGATGGAGCAATTATGACGGGCTTAGATAAGAGGTTCCCAAACGAATCAACATCCACTCCGTAATGATAATGGAGTATCATTCGTATTAATATGTATTAATCACCTGGGGTGAGCAAAACGTGTTAGAGACCCATGAGAAAGGAACATACATACACCAAGGAATGCTGGTGTCTTTGATAGGGGCAGATAGAGGGTTAGCAAATATTTGTACATTGATATTCAACCGATGTGGAATGGGATCAGGTATAGTGATCCGTTCAAAAGTTACAGAATGGTGACTATCCGACCCACAAGTTTTAAATCAAGTGTTTGGGACAGAGTCGGAGGGGTCAGGCAAATTGCTCCATGGTTTTAGGGAGAAGAGACAGAAACATCCTCAGCCCCTGTATTGGACTTGCTTCGACAGCTGGTGACCTGTTCCAAGTTCCAACTGTTTCCAGATTCGATTGGCCAGTAAACTTGACGACGATACCTACCTGGTCCTTTGAAACTTCCAACAGATCACAATTTAAGATGTCCATGGAACAGATATCGGACGCATGATGATGCAATAGCGCAAGGACTTCTATGATGCGATGAAATACAATGCGAATCGGAGGCGCAAGAGATTTCATGGGACACAATGCTGGCTGACTGGGGTTTTCCAGCATTCATAGAACATGTCAGACTCTTGCGGCGCAAGCGACTAGGCACCGTTGATACATCATAATTCGAGGTCAGTCCAGGATTCACCACAGATGATGGGAATGTTTGATATCGGCTGCACGTCTGCTATCCTCATCAGAGTGGTCACTGTCATTTGAAAAGACATGAAAAGACATCATCCTTAGCCTCCACATGCTTCGCGGCTTTGAGCCAGAATGGCCCGGCAGGAAATAGTTCTAGTGGTTTCTGGTTTTTGAATTTGCTGCAGTGGTACACTGGCGGTACAATCTATAACTGAGTATATGTATATCTCCGCTACATATGATATAAACAATTGGCATAATGTATCTACATGATATACAAATCATGAAATTATATACATATATATATTATATACATTACGTAATATGTATATCACTTAAGGACTAACTGACTAACCCCTTCAACTTTACCAGTGCTTGAGACTCATTGACCGGGCTTGACTCATTCAGGATGCGCTTCTCCAACTACTACGCTACAGCTGCCCAGCTTGAAGCTGGTTGTTGGTGATTGCCAGCATTAAACAGGGCTAGTAACATCATGGGATATCATGGGCTATGGCATGCAGAATCCAAAAGCCCAGTAGCCAACCATATTTGGGGCATAAGCTTAGCTGATGTACGGGCCCTCAAACCCGAAAACTCACGAAAACTATACCAGGTATGGTTCAGTGATCAACATCTGTGGGTCCATCTTGACCCTTCCCTGAAACAACATGAAATCAGGTGGCCAAGGATGACTTAACCTATTGGGTCCACCGCACCGTGCCATGGTTCTGCGGCTTCCGAGCCTCGGCCGGGCCTGGGACGTCCACCGCTACGGGGAGCCCATGGCTTTGGAAGAGGATGTTCCGCCCTTGAAAGCCGCAGCACATCGCTAGTTTTGGATAGCAATCTTAATTTGACCAGAGGGATTAGATAGTTGGGACAACTAGTCGCTGGATTTCCGGAAGCTCATTTGGATGACCGGACCAACGGGCTACCGGAGAATTTGGACAGTTTTTCCGTGAGCAGTGATCGATTTCTTGGATATTTTTGGGGACATTCCAGTCGATTCCATGGGACAGCTGAGGACTGCTTCTGATTTGGTGTCCGTTTGATCTCGCATACCTCTTGCGGGTCATCTTCAGCTTCTTTGGTAGCTGGTTACGAATGGCTGACGACGGGCCAATTTTTGAGCCTTTTGAAAGGAATGTTGCTGAATTGGAACTTATAACTTATATCATATGCCCACAATTGCCCACGGCAAAAACCGCCATGAACGACTGCAACAGCGCCTCTTGAGTTGTGGATTTTCCATGATGGTAACAGCCGAGGTATGGGCAAAGCTATACGGCAACAAGAACTCTGGTTCAGACACGCAGAGCCTTGGCCGGCTTCAGAATACACATTGCCAAAGGATACACCATGTGCACAACAAGCAGAAAAATCAGAGCGGAATGTGGATTGACATGACTTGAGCTTTGGATTTCTCCCCAGCGAAGTCGTTCTAGCTTTCATCGGTTTTCCCGGAAAAGAAATCCCAGACCAGCCTCTTTTATCCTCGGGGTCACAGGCCAGATTGAAGGGAACCCTTCCACACCTTCTTACAGCACTGGCAGGTGTCTAATATGATCTTCAGTGACGCGTTCAGCCCCTTGGCTGCCTCACAGAGTGGACTGTCCTGGCTTTGTTTCAAAAAGGGGTTTCTTGGATATTTACCCCAGCTCATGGCCTTTTATATATTGATTGGGAAAATGAGGAACCTTGGATTTTTTAGGGTAATCATGTTTCAGACAAACCCGTATTGATATTTGTATATATCTAATTTGGGTTTGAGGCAGAAATTGATCTTTGACGCAATGTCTTGAAGACGTACCTGCAGTGTGCACTTCAGAATTCATCAAACCTGGATCACAATCGATTAAGAATCTTTGTGCTTTTGTTCGGCAGGGGGATTTTCGAAGCCAAAGTCAACCAGACGACATTGTGAGACTTGGGGTTTTCCACAGAAATGTCCGTCTGAAAGTTCCTTGCCGGGATCAAAAATGAGACGCCACAGTTTGCAGCTCCTGGTTGAATCCCAAAACGCTCGGCTCCTTTTTCGCTCAGAAACAGAGTTGGCTAGGTTGCTTAGTTGTATCCCATTCTGTCCCACTATTGTCCCCATTGAATGGTAGTGATATTGATGTTATATGATTCATGATGTTATATGCAGTTATAACTCCAGGTCTGGGCTTTCTCCGGAACTTCAATTCGCTGTCGCTGGAGATACTTGCGCTGCTCCCTTTCGGAGTAGGAGACGGAGTACCTGGGCTGCGCATGGCATCGGCACTTCCGGCACCCCAGGAGGAATCAAGGTTCACCATCCCGTTTCTCCAACATGCTCCGACTTGTCTAAGGTGAAGAGTTTGATTCTCTCCATCCTCTTGGGCATTTTGGTCGTGATTGGTATCTTCATCGCCCTGGTGCATCGCATTTTGACAGAAAATCGGGAGTACAATGCCAAGTGGGGCGATGGTGAGGGTGCCCAAACGGTGGGTGGCTGTGCTCTTGACAGCTGCCCCTGTGCGTCCATCCAGTTTTTTCAGCGGAAATGAAGAGCGTTTCCGAAACGTTTCAAATGCCGAGTGATTTCACAAAGGTCCCGATCAGTTGTAGATGTTATAGGTTGATGTGGTTTGTGTCAGTCTTTTTCGTTGGATTGACTGTCTATTTCAGGGAGAGTCAGCTCTCAGATAATTCCAAACCCAGAAGGCTTTCCTCCTGAGAACAGCAAACCCTCATCACCACACGGTTTCTTCCCAAAGTTCATTCCCAAGTCTCCCAGATCTGGTGTTCTGATGGTTTCAACGGAGTTTCCATACTGGGATGATGCCTTAAGCAAAACGTTTTAGACCCACAGTCAGTGTCAAGACTTACATATTGTCAATTACAGAAAAGGAAATGCGGAATGTGTACCACTTGGTGGTGGGGCCCGTTTGATGAAACCTATCGACTATAGAGGTCTGATGACATACATCCTGGATCTGTTGAAGGCAAAACATGTTAGTTCCAGGTTACATCTGACACGCTGGTTCAAAATCTCTGAACCATGCACAGCTTACAAGGCACTACCTTGTGGTTGCGATGTTCTGCAACGGATCTATTGCTTTAGTAAGAAGGGCATATTTCACAGCAGTTGGCTGTGGTCATCGGCCTCAGACACCACCTGTAAGATATTCCGATGTGTATTGAATCATTGGAAGTTGAAGTTTATCACATACTATAGTTTGCCAAAAACATGTGATATGTCGGTATATCAGTATATAATGTATCCCAAATCCACTGGTTTATCGCAATTTTTCCTGATTGATATTGCTGTATACCCTATATTCACTCAAAGACTCTCCAAGCTATAGCCTCCTTTCCAAGCTTTAATGTGAAGGTTCGGCTGCAGGATTACATCACTCGGTCCGAAGACGTTTCTTCGTCTCCCTGCAGTGACAAAGTTTCCCTGTGAACTCTGCAGCTGCCAATGTCTTGAGTTGGGTTGAACAAGGTGTGTGCAGCAGCGCTTCCAGTATATAAGGGGTGCCGCTTGTTTCCAGCTGTGACCATTCCAGGGATCAGAAAGACCACTAACCCAGCTGCATTTTGACTGCTTGCAGGCTTGAACAGCTTGGTAGACGCTTTAGGAACAACCCCATCTTCAACGATGTCTCACTGGCACCCCCCATTTTCATATTTGTTTCATACCCATCACCATGTGATGGTCAAGTCACTTGGGCAGCCACTGGGCTCGAGCCTCCACTATGTTACCGAGATGACGCTCTCAATGTTTACCTGTTGTTCATTTGTCGACTGCCAATGTGCCCCAGCAAAGGATATTTCATTCGCAAAGGTGGCTCACCTGATTCATTGTCTTCTATGCTGTCTTGTTATTGTCCAGTCACAGTGACTTTAGATGTATATCATGTCATGTATATCGTCCTAAACCCTTGTTATTGTCCAGTCACTTGCCTACAGACATATATGTATATCATGTATATCATGTATATCATGTATATCATGTATATCATGTAAATCATGTATATCATGAATATGATGTATATGATGTACACCATGTATAGCCCGTATTTCATGTATATCATCTATATCATCCATATCATCTATGTCATCCATATCATCTATGTATATCATGTATTTAATTTAGGCAGACAAAAATTTAGAAGAGCAAGCTTGAGAAACCAGGGGCTGAGAACAAAGAAGTTGAGAAGAGGGACCTTCAGAAGAGAGAGCCTGAGAAGAGAAAAGTTAAGAAGACAAAACCTGAGAAAACAAAACCTGAAAAAAGAGAAAACTTGAGAAGACAAAACCTGGGAAGAGAGAAGTTGAGAAGATATACAGGCATACATGTATCTCATGTATATCATCAGTATATATCATCAGTATATCATCAGTATATCATGTACATGATGTATACCATGTATATCCCGTATTTCATGTATATCATCTATATCATCCATATCATCCATGTCATCCATATCATCTACTGTATACATGATATACATGAGATACATGAGATATATGAGATATATGTCATACATAGATGGTGCACACATGGCCCTTTAGTGCAGAAGTGATGCACACACAGCTCTGGTGGGACAGTGAGTGAACTTCCCTGGTTTGTGCCAGGTTCAAGGAAGAGAAAGCAGGAGCCATGGGCAGGGTTCAAAAGAAGCCTGCTGCCACTGCAGCGAAGACTGCAGTGAAGAGCGCTGCGAGGAGGAGAAAACAAAAGCAGCCAGAGGCTGCAGAGCTGGCCGGTGAGGAGGAGAGGGAACAGAGAGAACAGAGAGAGAGAGAGAGAGAGAGAGAGATGGACCAGAGAGTTGCAGAGCTGGAAAGAGAAGAACAGCAGAGCCTGGCGCAACTGAGAGCAGAGCTGGCCAGTGACGAGGAGAGAGAACAGAGAGAGGCAGAGCTGGCCAGACAGGCCAGAGAGGAGGAGAGGGAAGAGAGCAAGGCAGAGCTGGCCAGTGAGGAGGAGAGAGAACAGAGAGAGGCAGAGCTGGCCAGACAGGCCAGAGAGGAGGAGAAGGAACAGGGCGAGGCAGAGCTGGCCAGTGAGGCAGTCCCAGGAGGTGGTCCACAAAAACAGCGAAAGTTCAAATGGTCTGAGGTTCCAAGAAAGCTCTTGGGAAAAGAGCAAAAAAGGGTTGGCCTGAAAGAGTTGTGGCAAACCCTTGGAACTACGGTCCTGAACAAGGAGGAGAACGTGGAAGACAGCTTGAAGGTGCAAAAGCTGTTGGTCAAACTTGCCTTGCCTGGCAAGTACACAATGACAATCAATGAGGTGACGCAGTCTCGTTACGGCTTCAGGGGCGCATCCATACTGGAGACGTTGCTTGCGTTTCCTTCAAGCAAGCGCAGCCGTTTTCTCTGGTTCGCTGTTGCCCTCCTGGAGCGGCGCATGACTGTCAGCACTTATTCGAAAATGTTTGGTGCCAAATGCTACGGATGTTCTCTTCCGGCAAACTTTGATGTGTTATCAGTTTTTCTAGTCACCTCTGGATTGTCGACGTTAGTTTGGTATAATTTCCTTGTGCAGGTCCAATGGCGTCGCTGTGCGACGAGTACGAGGCTTCCCACTTGGTATTGCTTTGCTTGTAATCTGTACATTGTCCCTATGGCTGCTTGTGTTTTACATCCAGATGTGATATTTACCTGGCCACCTGTGCCGTGTATTTCGCACCCCTCATTCGGGAAGGGGCTTAGTACTGCGTTTGACTACGCGCTGAATTCCGTCAAAACTTGGGCACGTTGCCTGTATAGGAGGATGATCATATCACCAATGGAAATTGCTAACCAATAAGGATTATATACCATTGGAGTGAGGATCATGGGATTGACAGACTCATTTTGTTGTGTCGCATCCTTTTCAATCTCAAGATATTCCAGCATTAGGAAATGAAGCTCCTCAGCGCCATAGCTGTTCAATTCCTTGCTCCCCAGAGATACAATACCACGTGAAGGAGACTGAGCCCAGTGGAGTCATCTGCAATTGCACCGCTACTGCCTTTGAAACATCGGATTGTTTTGCGGCCTCATTGGCAGCTTGCGCTTGATGTGCTCGCCTTGCGTATCGTTGCAAAGTGAAGGCTGTTCCACAGACTCGCAGCCAAAATATGATGGTGTAGCTTTGCATTTTGCGGCGCTGTAGCTTTGTCAGCATTTTCCTTCCCATGGCTGACCTAGGATGGTCATGGATGGTCTACTTAAAGTGTGGTATGGCATGTTCATGGCAGCTTTGAAAGGGTTTCAGGCGATTCGTCTTGTTCAGGCCCAGGTCCTGCAAGACACTCGGCGTTGACCTGGGTGTTTGGTTGGGGCGACACTGACCCAGGGGAACGTGGGTGTTTTAGTGGCTTTTGCTGCGAAGAGATCGGAGTGCACGGAGTTTTCCTGGCCAAGCTCTTGGGGTTTCAGAGGTAAGGAACAGGACGAGCCGTGGGTTTGTCCGAAATGGGGGCTCGAACCCCAATACATGGCAATTCAAACGTGAAACGATGAAAGCGACTTGATTTTTTTGAGACAAACCCATGTCTCAAGTGGATCTTTGAAGTCGTTGCGAGCAAAACCTTTCCACTTCATATTTCTGGCTCTTGGCCACTGGCAGTTAGGTGCTTTGGAGGTGTGAAACTGTGTTTGCAGGGCTGGGTCTACTCCCGATGGCTCAACACAGCTTTGCCGACAGGGTTGCTGCCTACATGGAGCAGTTCGGCTATGGCAAAGCATTTTTCCACGTGACCTCACTGGAAGAAGAGCTGATGAAACACACGCACGCCGATGTGATGGCCTAGACGTCAAGCAGATTGCCGCTGCTGTGAGCCGATCCACCACACACAAGTCTCTAAAGATCTGTTCCGCAGGTGCGGGCAGAAGCCACTTGGAAGCCAAGTACAAACAGATCTACAAAGGATATCAGCGACTTCTCCGACATGCGCTCGGCAACTAGGCCCCTATCAAGATGGTGAGGAAGAGTTGAAGCTGAAGTGCGGCGCCCAAAATTTCAGCCATGCATTTTTAGGCTCGTGGGGTGCACTTCCGGCGGCTGCATGAAGAACCGGACTTGTCCCTTCGGCACATCAAAGACCGGCTTGCCTGGGCTGAAGCCCATGCTCACAGAAGTCTTGCGTAGCCGGGCCATGTCTTGACTGGTACTTCAACTCTTGAAAGACGCGGTTGGTGACGTTTCTATTTTCACCTTTAGATCCTTTTTCTTTTTTCAGCCTTTATTCTACGTCTGCGGTGTACCATACCGGCAAGTTTCGGACCTACACTGCAAAAGACTGGGGCCAAAGCTGTGCACGTGACCTGTGCCATTGGCAATGGCAAGGTGCTCGTGTGGCATGTGCCCGATCGCTGCCGCAGCGCGCATCTATGCCAAACCAGTGTGCCAATGCCTGGCAAGACTGCTGAGGCAGCTCCACAATTTCACTTGGTCTGCTGCCAAGCAAGCAGCCTTTGTCAGACAACCGGGCCCTTCGCTGGGCCCGTTGATGGGACCGGCAAAGTGGAATCGCGCATTTGCTAATGTCTTAAAGACCGATATGTCGACCCCCGAGTTGTCAGGAACGGTTAGGAAAATGGGGGGTGCCATTTGTTTGGGGTAAAGCCACCAATTTACACGTGGATGACGCTGCTGGGTACCTGTGGCAGGCTTGGATGGACATGGTCATACTGGACATTATTTGACATAGTAAAGTGTCCGAAACCATCAACTTTGCGGTTATGCGATGTGTCGCAGTATGGTGTCCCGTCTGTCAGGAAGCTATGCCAGCTTTGCGCGTGACCTGCAGGGTGGCACCAGGCACACTGAAACCGAAACACGAAAAAACAACTCCACATCCCCCGTGCCTAACATAGACGTTGCCATGAGGTGGAGGTTGGAAGGTTAGTTTCCGCTACAAATAGATTATTTTGAGGGTCTGCGTTTGCAAAATGTACATATGTTTGGTCATTCTCATTGAGGGCAATTACTGGAAAAAATTGTTTGCCTGGTTTCGCCAAAATGATCAAATTGATTGCTGTAAGTCATAGATATCACACTGAAGGTAAGTTGTAGTCGACGCAATGTATTTTGGAGCGTCGCACCAGGGTACCAACAGGAATGTATCCCTTTTTTTAATCGGCATCTTGCAGCGGGCGCTCACAATTTTAAACGCAACATATCGTGACCTCATCCAAGAATCAAGGTGCAAATTTGGAGACAACGGCCAGATTCAGACTCTGTTTTTTTTTTTTAATTTTGAGATTCATTGATTTTATGGCGTTCTTTCCACCATTGTGCAGACCTTGTTTGTTTTGGGCAACCCATTGCTCGGGCCAGGCAGCAGCAATGCCTGACCAAGATGGTAGCCTCAACAGGTGCTGGGGGGTGCATATGTCCCAAATGGGGGCACCCTTAAATGACTGGTTTAGAATGGAACATCCGATGAACATGGATGATTTGGGGGTACCCCCATTTTTGGAAATTTCCACATCCCTCACAAGATTCGTTGCCATTGCAGCAGCAACATATTATATGATATTATATGATTAATGCATTTGATTGTATCTGTATATAGTGTTCAGATGTGTTCACCCCCCGAAAAATATGAATCAGACGTTTCGGAACATTTGTCACTTTCACTTTCCAAATACTGTGCCTAGTCAACACGTGGTAAGAAGACACTTGCACTATACAACCCGTTTCCAACACTATACTAGCCATGAATTTCGGAGCATCTTCCCAACTATGGATGTTATATGAATATCCGGAACTTACAATATTTTGGTTTTGGGGGTTTACTATATAGGGTGAACATCCCAAACCAAGGGTAAGAGTTTTTGACCCTGGACCAAATCCGCATGGGCCCGCTGGCACCAGGCATTTGTACGCGCAAACTCACCAGCACGGCCGCGACGACCGGCATCACCACAACCACCACCGCCACCATCACCAGCACTCTGACCGACACCACGATCACACAAAGGTGCTGCTGAATGAGGGAACGGAATTTGTTGTCGTCGTTGTTGTTGTTGTTGTTGTTGTTCTTGTTGTTGTTGTTGTCGTCGTCGTCGTCGTCGTCGTCGTCGTTGCGGAGAAATGGCGAGGAAATGTTCTTTTAAACTTAATGGAATTGTGAATGAACCTTGTTGAGCTTCAAAATTTCAACAGTGTTTCAGGTTTCAGCTTGCGGTCATTAATCTCTCCGATAGTTTTTTTTTCCCCATCACGCAGCCTAGGCAAACCCCTCGCCAGTCTGCGTTCAGTTTTGGATGACATTTAACTCTTTTTGGCAAATGACTGCTCTAGGCCCTAGAATCCTGAATCTACCTGAGGGAAATTTTGAGTTAAATCCCTAGGGTTGATTTTCAAAGCATTTTAAAATCCGCGGGAAATCCCGTTCTACTGAAAGGATATGAACCTTACTGAAAGGGTAAATCTGATGCAAAAAAGAACCCCCAGAAAGGATTCAACACCGAATATTTTACCGAAATGAAAGGGTAGGTTATATGATGTCTTTTCTACCTTTGTGGGGGGCGACTTGTCCTGCAAGGTGGTGCCCCCCAGTTTGTGAGTTGGTTTACAAACACCATTAACTATGTATAATATATATATATATACGTATGTATTTACATCTCCAACAGAAATTTAGAATTGAAACGTTCACCAACTTTGCTATCGTTTGAGGGCACTACCTGGTAGATACATGTAGATACTTGCAGCAAGGTGGTAAACCCAACAATAAACCATCTCCAAAACCACAAGTTTATGGGTGGGATTGAAACAGTCCCACAATGCTACTTGTTTATGGCATTGGGTTTCCCAGATTACTAGAGGCTTAGTTTATAAACCCCATCAACTATAGATATTCAGCCATAAACTTAAGCCTGTCTACCCTCTGGTAATCAAACTTAGCAATGGAAAATCCACCATTTATAGGGGATTGTCCCATTAAAACCTCCATTTAGTTCGGGGATTTCCCAGCTTGCCACGTTTGATGACACCGGAGGGTAGATTAAGACACCTACAACGGGTTCATTGATATCTTCTCCCCCCTGATCACCCCATGTGGCAGGCCCAATGTCCACCTGATCCGTTTCTTGCCGCCGAACAGATTGGGCTGGCGCAAAGGTCCAGAGGAATTTGACCAGTGCCATAAACAACTACCCATTTGGGGATGGTTCAAATCCCACACTTTTAGGCAGTGTTTTTGGGGATTGTTTATGGGATTGGGTTTACCGCTTTTTACCGCTTTGGTATGCATTTTTTTTTCTCTCTCTCTCTCTCTCTCTACACAGTATACATACATACACACTATATTTTTGATATATACCGTGGATATTGATATATATATATATAATGGATATAACTTATTGATTTTTTCGATTACACTGAGTTGCTGTGGTAAACCCAATTCAGAGCAGTCTTCTCTTGCGCGCCTGTTGGTTGATGGTAGCCAACCAGTATAGCGATAGATGGCTGGGATTGAAGGCATCTCCAACTGGTAGTTGTTTATGGCAGCCGGGTGCACACCACATTACAATATTTGTATCATCTTGGCTACAACCCGTCACAAAATTATGGCCTGTATTTTTTCCTTTTTAATATGGATGGGACACGCCTGTTTCAAAATGCCACATTAGGCAATTTTCATTGGGACATATTGTACTATGGATGCACCTGTAGGCCCCGTTTCATCAGGGAGTACCACCTTAGATGCAGATGGATCCCAATTTTGGGCTTCCATTTCTGAGCCGTATGCCATCTAGATACCCATGTGCAATACCCTCTCTTACTCAAACATGGCAATGGAAAATCCACCCTTGATGGATGACTGTGCCATCAACACTTCCATTTATGGGGGATTTTCAATTGCTATGTTTGATTACCAGAGGGTATCAAAATATCAAAAATAACATCCCAATGTCTCAGTTTACCCTTCCCTACATCCTGTGGAGGTCACATGAGCCATCCATGACTTGCAGAGGATCCCTGAAATTTGGATTGATAGTGATCCCTAGCATGGATTGAAGGACAAATGAAAAGGAACCATCTTTTTTTGGGAAAATCAATGGTTTCCTCCCATAAATCATGATGTTAGCAAGTGGTTCATAGCTGAAATTTGGGATTGCAAGTGGGATACTATTTTACAGGATCCATGGAAGGTTCTTGGAATTGGAGGACCCAAAGCCACCAATTGCTAATCGGTGTAATCGGCCACATCCAGTTCAAGACTGAGATGGGGATGCAATTGATTTGGGGGTGTTGGAAATAAACCTATATGGACCAAAATGGTTGATACCCTCTGGCCCTCTGGCAATCAAACGTGGCGTGCTCTTCCAAATCCACCAGCAATAGTTTGATGATCTTCCCAGCTATAAACCTCAATTTAGTTCGGGTTTTTCCAGCTCGCCATGGAGCTGAATACCATAGGGAAAGTCACCATTCCTTGCGCAAGTCATCATTGCAGCCGTCCTTGCGGAGGTTACCCGAGGACGTCACCGCCCAACCGCCCCACGATGCGTCCCATGGCGGCAGTTGATGGCTTTGGAACATGAAACTTTGAAAGTTGTGGGAAAACCCATGAACACCAACAAAATTGATGTGAAATTATGGAACACCCTTAGATTGGTTGAGAAATGCTGAACATATCATTCTTCCCATGAAAATCCAAATTGTGCACGTGCATTCAACAAAAGTTAAAGTGATTTGATTTAACCAACAAAAAGTGGGAATTTAACCAAGAAGAAGGGCATGATGCCCTCTCGTGTCATCAGACATCGATGATACTATATAAAACATTCTAAAACCAGTAACTATAAATGAGGAATTGTCCCTTGCTGTGTTCGATTGCAGGAGGGTAGTTGATTGATATGATTTGATTGGGGTGACGTTTGAAATTTCATGAAATTTCTTTGTAGGCACGGGTTGACTCTAAATTTCACATGCGAAACGGGGCGCACATTGAGGCAGTATCTACTCACCACAGACATTTTTCACATACACTTTTGCACTTGCCAGAACTCTGCAGTCTCACTATGTATTCATATAAAGTATTTAAGATTATTCATATACTGCATGTGTCGTGATTGAATGTTGCAATTGTTACCAAACTACCTGGACCCTCACGTAATTAACATACATTACAAGGTGGCTCCCCCAGCTATAAGTTGATTTATAACCACGAACTATACACTGTTACATACCTACCATAGACATCCATAAACCAAAGCTATAGTTGTGAACCAACTTGGCTACCTAGGTGGCACCACCTTGTTATTATGCTAATTAACTATTATCAACCATCATTTCACCATTATTGATGACTATTGAATTACATAATGATTCACTATGAATATATCTATTATAATCTCTATTACAACATCTATTGTAACATCTAACACCTATCAACATCTATTAACCTCCTTTAGCTACCAGTAGTACCGCACAAGGCGGTGGCGGAAGTTTCAAAAATGGTAAACCTATAGGAGAGGTTCGTTGCTGTGACTGATGGATGGCAGAGCGA
>BGPT01000121.1:63161-82092 GCA_003297045.1 Symbiodinium sp. clade C Y103 | reverse complement strand
TTTTAACACTTTTTACTTCCAAATGTGCTTCGCGCCACAGCGCCGTGCACTTTTTCCACATCTCAACTCCCAAAAACGTTCCGCGCCCGACAGTTTTTAACACTTTTTACTTCCAAATGTGCTTCGCGCCACAACGGCGTGCAATTTTTCATCTCTCATCTGCCAAGATGTCTCCGCACCCGCCNNTGCCAAGATGTCTCCGCACCCGCCGCTTTAGCGAGCCTACTTTTCGACCCTCCGGAGCCACAAAACATTGGGAAAACACAGTGTTTCGCGACTTTCCTATCTTTTCGCGCACCTGCATCTCTGCTCTTCTTACTTTCTCATCTCTTATCTTCTCTCTTCTGACTTTCTTCATCTTCTGACTTTCTTCATGGCTGTTCACATCTTGGCTCTTCTCACCTCTGCTTTTCAACTGTCCATATTGTCGGAAGTTTCACTTCTAAACTTCCTTCGATCATCTAAACCATTCTAAACCTAGATATTTTCCCATGAACCCTGGCCTCTGTCCCTTCTGCGGAACTGAGGTCTGACGCCAGCCCGAAGCCACCCTCCCGGCTCCCGTCGGTGAATCTGTCCTGCGGCTCGACGCGCGCCGATCGGAACTCCTGGTGTCCAGGTGGGGTTCCTTTTTGTGCCGTGGCCGTGGCAGCTCCACATGGAAGATGGACAAATCCGAAAAAAAGGGGCTGAAATCATGCTGAACATGATTTTGAATGGCGAAAGATTGGAACCTTTTGGGTAAAGACATGAACTAAAACCTGAAAAAAGGTGTGTCCGGGTGCATGACAAAGAAACTTTCAATATCAGGTGATTCGCACGCAGGTCGACTTCAGATCATCTCCCAGGGCGATCCACAGAAAAGAGAAGCTTGGATCAGCTACGACGCTACGAATTTGTCCAGAGAAATCAAGGTTTGCCCCCCAATTTTCCTGCAGTTTCACCGAGAAAAATGAATGAACATAATATATAGGTTTTCCGGCAGAGGATTTTTTTTTTGCATAATTTTGGCCAAGGGTTTACCGTGCATTGACATGCGGAATGGATTTCCTCAAGCAGCGATTGATTCCAAGAACGGTACTGCAATGTTTGGGATTTGGACTCGAGGTGTTTTGGCAGGATAAGTTGCGGTTAGGTCTGAACTACGTCTGTAGCCAAGATGATTTCAGCCCTTCCAATCATTTGCCATGAACTTTTGAAGCTCCATGTTTGTCAGAGGAAACATGGTTTTCGGATGTTTTCGGTTTGTAAGAGCTTCACTTGAGCTTCACACACGCACATGTTATGGAGATGGATCAAAACCCATTACACCATATTTATGGATTTTATTGTTCCATAAATCCCAGCGATTTTGCTGTGCTTGGTTCCCCTCATTTTGGGCTTCAATTTCTAAGGAACTTGCCATCATTTGCCTCCGTGGAAAGGAGCAAAAGGCCAGGGAAACACGGCACTTCACCAGTGGTTGCTGTGAAATACCTCTGGAACCATTTGGGACATGCGTTTCTATATCTGTATACATATAGATCAATATGTAATTATATGATTAATTATATACATATAATTCTATATAGATGTATGTAATATTGTGTAAAACATATATATATATATATGTACACACACACACACGTAAACAAGTATTTGTATATAATGCATACATAGCATTGGGAGCAAGTGCCAGATTCACTCGGCATTTCAGAAACTGACTTTGCCTCAAGGTTCATGACCTGTAGCTTCGCAGCTCCAAATTGCCAGGTTTGCAGACGCTCCTTATTCATTTTCTCACTGAACAGCTGTTTCCGGCGACATGCCCGGGTCCCAATCGTGGCACCAGTGGGATAGGGATCATCCTACCTATCCTAACTGGTTAGTTACAAGATGTTACAAGCCAATGTCCAAATGGGGTGACCTCACGAATGGGGGACTTAACCAGACACTAAGTGGGATGATCCTCCGAGTATGGATAGTATTCTGTTACAGTTCTATGATTTTGAGCAGTATTGGGAGAAGATTTGTTGGTTGGAAAAGTCACATCGTATTTCACTCGATTTGTCAGCTGAACTTCGACTTCTTGTGTGCAAAATGTGGAGAATTCTTGGAGCCAATTCTCAGGTTTTGCATTACAACTTGACCTCTACACTGTAGGGCGTTCTTCTTTCATCTGCCTATAGCCATGGGTTATTTCTGATGTATGTGATCCTCCTTTAGCAGAAATTTTGATACGGTCATACCGATACCTGCTGAGTCGTTTAAGAGCTGAATTGGGGCTACTACAGGTCCTCAATTACAAGTATAGCTGCAGGACCATCATTGTTTGTCTCCATGTTCAGTGATTATATACATTCCCATTTGTGATTGACACCGGCATTTTTCATGGCTATGCTGTGGACAATCCATGAGAATCCTGATTTGGCAAATCCCCTAGCTGAGGGTATCCCATGTACAACCTAGTTCTCCGATGGTTACATATTCGTATTATTTATCGACCACGTAATCCATCCGTGATTCGCACATCCACCTGGCGCTTTCGTCAGGTCATTGAGTTGGTGAATTGGTTCCTCTTCGACAAGCCTTTGCCTCAGAGATTTCTGTGTGGCTTACCGGATGACAAAACACAAGCTATTGTGGTGTTTTGCAGTGTGGTTCAACTGCAAACCGATACGGTATGTGTGATTTGTTGCTGCTTTACAAGGGGTCACACAACTTTTGTTTGTGCGTTTTTGCTGGGCTAAAGCATAGCCTGAAATGGTAGTTGAATATATAGTGGGTGATGCTCTGAAGAATGCCATTTGCTTGAAGAGAAAGTTTGAGGAATCCTATGGATGTGAAATGTTGTCCCTTTGACCTTGAAGATGATCACAGATTCACAACTTCATACTTCTGACACTAATGGTTTCATGAATGATGATCTTCGTGAATTCCCCATGCATTCCCCAGATACCCAAAAATACTGCTTTGGCTTAAATCTATGGTCAGACATCACCCTCTATTTTCAGGCCCAAGGTTCGATGAAGTATGTGGGGGGAATCACCTGTTTGCAGCTGGCTCTTCAGCTATTCTAAGTTTGAGGCTTTGTTCAAAAAGGAGCCAGATAGTCTTGCAGTATCACTCAAGTGGAAGGCTTCTCCACTTAGTCGAGTTTGCACTTACGTGTATTGAACCAGCATTTCTGCAGCTTCATCGAAGGGAAGCGGTGCGATTCAGGTTTATCCTGTCCCTCATCATCTTCAATTCTCTATGTTTGGCGTCCTATGACTACCGCAGTGAATCTGACTCAGGCCCTCCGTTTGGTGAGTTTGGTCATAATATGCTTGGCAGCGACATGTCTTTTTTGCGTGTAGTGCCAGCTGCCAGGGAAACTTAGGTACCCGGTACCAGGTTTTCCGTGCCATGGTCAGGCGGCAATACCAAATGGGTTGAACATGGTTAAACATGGTTGAACAGATACTGTCACTTTGATCAGGAAAAAGTGAAGTGACGTTCTTTTTTCCCTGCCAGGTGAGGGTCTCTAGATTTTAACAAGGCTCCAAGACCTTGGACGTATGGAGAGTTCTCTCAGATCTGTGGGAAGGTTGGAAGGTTTTTTTTATCATGGGAGAATCATCTAATTTTTTCATCCAATTACCAGAGGTATACTACGGGTATACCGGTATACCACCATTGGGGATGGTCTATTTTTGGCTTTTACATCAGTTTTACCTAGC
The DNA here is from genome assembly GCA_003297045.1 of Symbiodinium sp. clade C Y103. Lineage (NCBI taxonomy): Eukaryota > Dinophyceae > Suessiales > Symbiodiniaceae > Cladocopium > Cladocopium sp. clade C. Next base: position 78,391 of record BGPT01000121.1, on the reverse strand, counting down.
AGAAATCTACAACAATTCGCATCACTCGGCCAAAAAAACAGATGGATCTGGGGTACCCCAAAATCGAACGTCGTTTGGAACATCAGTTTCACTTGTTTTAAATTCCCAAATGTTCGAGATCCCCCCAATATTGGACCACAGCTGACCACTATGATTCATTGGCAAAATCACAGGTTTTGAATGTGAAACCCCAAGCAGAGCTGCTGATGTCGATCATTCTAAATGGGAACATCATCAATCGAAATATGGATATATCGCTGGTGGATTTTTCAAGATTCAGTCTCCATCCTGTCCGGTTCAATCCCCATTGTTGCATGGAACGACCGCATCTACGGTAAAGAAAATCGCACCCCTCCCAATTTTTCATGACCATGTCATATAATCCTCATTTTGGATGTTCAACTCCCCATTTCCAGAAAATCCATCCAAAACTCATCAATACTCCATAAATCACCAACTTTCCCATTTCTTTCATGAGAAAATCATCCAAGAAAATGGAATCTCTGTAGCCAGGCTTCAACTGGATCTCGGACAACGTCTTTGATCCGATACTCACATGTCGGGAGCTTCACCGTTGGGAAGGGTTGGACTGGTAACTTAACCATCAAAAATGGAGTTTCAACCAACAAGAGTTTGGATTTCACCAAGCAAAATGGTGGTAAAGTGGGGATATTAAGCGGGATATCATGAGATTTAGCCGAAGAAATGTGAGTCACGAAAGTTATACCCCTGCTATCCCTTGTTGATTTATGTATGGGTTTTCAGTACCTGTTTTATCGGCGGTCATTATGACCCATGGAAGGGATACCTGAACCAAGCAGCAGAATGGGATGGCATAGGTATATTTTTCACAGCTCACATGGGAAACCAGATGGAATAGATGGGAAACCAGATGGAAACAGATGGCCCTAGGCTCTCAAACAAATTCAGTCGAACATTTGGCCAACCCAGCTATACAAGATCCAAAGTTGGGAGATGACATCATCCGCACAATTTTCAGATATAGTTTAGTATATATTAGTATATAACTTTGTATCATTCCTTTGAATTGCATAAAGCTTAGCAAAGTTGTCAAACACCAAAGTATCAGGCGCTGTTTGACCAACCAAATTCTAGGCAGATGATCTCAACCTCCCTGCCACCGCCGAGACGAATCGTTCAGGTTTCTTTACCTTGGAGTTTGTCCTGAAGGCGCCCCTTTGGACAGATACTTCTGTTGGATTTTGCTGAGGGGTTCTACTGGAGGTTTCTCTCAGAGGAACTGTAACCAGATATTCGAATACAGAATTTCTCCAGCGATGCGAGGATGGGGTGGTGTAGTTGTATTGGATCTTATTGGATTCTTTCGGACCATTCTTGGGGAGACGAAGATCCATATTTGCATCATTTTGCATCCATTTAGCATCATTTTTATCCATCTGGGGATGAATCCAAACCTATGATGCCATATTTTGTTGCAATGAACATCCGTTTACCCCCTAATTATTTTGGTGGACAAAAAAAACGGGTTTTTACCCTGCCAAAAAGCACTAGTCGCCGTAATGGAGGTCATTGCCTTTGGCTTTGTCTTGGATGAAACCTCCTATCTTCGAGATGTCGGGGTGCTTGGTGGCGCCCCTTTTTGGAAGGGCATGGGTGGGTCCCTCCCAACCAAAAAAAAAGTGAGGCTGCCTCCAAATTTGGACCCCCATTCCTTTTCTCGACCATGTTGATGATACAATCTCGGTTGGAACACGAACACCAGGCCACATGTACTTGCAGCGTGCATCTCGCGAATGTCATTGCTTGGTTGTTGGCGGTTTCAAGTGAACCACCAAGCATGCAGGATCTTTCAGGCTCCTAGCAAGAGGTTGCATGTTTGATCAAGAATCCATGTGCACTCCCCTCGGCATAGACAAACTTGAGTACCCTTGACCGGGCTTTAGTTTCCGACACGCTGTGAGGCATGGAATTGGTTGGACTTCATCGTAGTTGTCACTGGTATTCTTCAAATGACGAACGCCCGGTGCCAAGTTCTTGATGCTGCAGCCTGCTCCTTTTTGTGGCTGGCAAGTCCGCCATTACGTCGCATGTCTTGTACTATAGGAGTGAAACAAAAAGCCTATACAGCGTACACATCTATAGACACGTATCATTGATTATCATTGTATGATTGTGTATAATATATAGACATATGTATGCAAAGATGGCATGATATATATATATAATTATAGATACATATATTTCTGTATACACCTTACATGTTTATTAAGATCTATGTTGTACACAGCTGCACTCTGCGACCTTTTTCCAGGCCATGACGAGCACGGAAGGCGTTGGATTCCTGCGAATGTCGGTTGCCCCAAAAACGGACCCCGGTTTGGGGGGTCGAAAAGCGGTGGATTTTTACCTTTTTACCCCCAAGAAATGGAGAACCAAGCATGAACAACTAGGGTTTTAACTTGCCAAAAACATGGATTTATGTATAACAAATGCTGATTTCACCAACAAACATGGGGGTTATGCATGGAAAAAAAGGAGGTTGAAGTTGAAATGGTGATGAATGGTGATGGAACCATCAAACACAGGGATGTAACCAATGGATAGTGGAGATTTGGGCGTGTCCAGAACTTGAACTGCAAATTGTGGATCTTGTGGCAATTTCAGTTGGAACATTATTGTCTAAATAACTTTTTTTTTTGGGGGGGGCTTTTCTTTGACAACCCCGGCGCAGTTGCCATAAACTATTTTCAGATCTCAGAAAACGCTGACAGTAGACGTCATCATTATCATGCCATTTGGCATTCCATATCCACTAAGTTGGTAAGTACTAGGATCAGCCATGATGACACAACAAACCTCCAAATGGATGTTTTTTTGTTTTTTATATATACCACCCATCTCTGGCTTACTAGTACAAATGGTTTGTTGTTGCGTTTACTGTATGGAGTGTCTGAAAAAGGGGTTCTCAACAGAGAAATCCATTGGCCAATATCAAGAAAAATCATCCTTGATCTTCAATGACAGCGGTCTCCGAATTGGATGAACGGATAATTTTTGAGGAAACCTAACCCTAGATTTAATTTTCTATAAGTCATTCCGTTTCCTAAGTGCTTTCCTACGCATCCTTAATGTCTTTTCCCCTGTCACCCAGCGAACGGTTCCACCAGATTTTGTCGATCCTTCTCTCAGGTTTCGTATCCTGCGACCCTTGCGCTCCCTGAATGCTGTGCCGCAGATGAAGGCTTGGGTCTTCAAGGTGATGTGCATCACAGTTACTAAGTGGCTTTGCCTGAAACAAAGGGTCTCCCAAAATCCAAGTTTGGTTTATCAAGGTCATCATTTCCCCATATTTTCCTATACTTTTCCCATATTTTCACCACGAAAATATGGCAACTTTGGGGATGTCGCCCCATTGACTCGGTGCCAGGTGCTGGTGAACACCGTCTTGAGTTCCGTGCCCCGTCTCGGTGTCTCGGTGATCGAAGTCCCAGCTTGGATGAGTTCTAAGATATTCCAAGCCACTTCCAATTTTTGCCATTCCCATCATTTCCAGTTGCTCCCCGATCGATCCTGTGATTTAACAGTTCGCAACCACGGAAAATGTCCTATGAAGGTGTTTATGATTGACCTCTAAGCCTATGATTTCCATTTGAACCAGTTGAGTTGTCTAAATCTCCAGCATTTTTCCGTGGGCAAACTATTGAACCATCCGCGGGGGGGTTTTCCTCAGGAAACGTCACGCTGATGGCTGCCTTCCTCTTCGTGAGCTTCGGAATCCTAGGCGATGAGGGATTTCTGACCTGGGAGGATGTCACCCTGCGGATGTAATGAGGATATAAGGGGATATCACTATAAGCAACGAGAATGGGGATGACCACAAAGAAACAGGGTGGCTTTATTCTGTTATAGGTACATGATAGATAGGTACATGATGGTACATGATAGCCACAACAGGGGGAAGTTGCACGTATATTTATTTCCTCTCTATTTACCAAAATTATTACTTGTACCTGGGGTGTTTGGAGCGCAAGATCATGGGGGTTCAACCAACCTTCCGCAAAGATTGGGGGCGTCAGCTGGCTGGTGCAGGGGTGGTTCCCCCAGTGCCAGCAGTGCCAGGCATTTCGCTATTTGGCGGCGTCTTCTATCGTAGCTCCCCGACCGAAGACCATCCGAAGTCCGGTTGAAATAGTTCGAGGAAAGGGAAGGAGTTCCGCCGGGCAAGGTATATGTGTGTCTGAAAATGGAGTAATTATACCCCCAATTACAACCCCGGTTATAGCCGTTTGATGCGGAAAATAATGATTAACCGACTATCAAATTTCGGGGTATCCTATTTTCAGACACACCCATATTAGGAGCTGACAATATGACATTGGCTACTAAGCTATCAACCGGGGATGGACATGTCCAGCGTCCATCAGGATCCCCATGTTCCCCCAAAAAAGACAGCGAGCAAACAGGGCCATCCAGAATGCCACCGTAGATAGGATGCAGCAATTTCATGTACATCATTCAAGAGTAATGTATAAGTCAATTTGTATTAGTATAGAATATGAATGAGTATTACATGATATTATACAATATGATATAATATGATATAATATGATATCATATGATATCATATGATATAATACACGTAGGCATATATATATATATCATAGATAGACGTTACAACATAATTATGCATATCAAGTAGATACTAACCCCCCTGCAACAGATGCCATGGCAGCAACCTGAGGTTGTCGCAGTATCGCTCAACCGGTTCTCTTAGGATCCAACGGCACAGAGTGTCTTGGCAGCGCCATCTGGTTATTCAACATAGCCATGGAAAATTGCTAATTTTGGATGATTTTCCCATTAAAACCTCCATTTATAGGGGATTTTCCATGGCTATGTTAAATAACCAGAGGGTAAGTCTGATTGATGGCAATCAGGCTAGAGATCAGTCAGTTGTGTACAACCGGTGTTATATATGTGTACTGGCCAAGAACCCACTTGCGATTCCTGGGATGCACATTTACGTACCAAATCTCTTTATATATCTTTATATGTATGTACTAGGTGGGTATATTTGGATCAAGTCCCCTTTGCAGCGTTTTGAGCATTTCACAACATCTCACGGGGGTTCAGATCTTAAGGTTCGGGTGGCGCGGGGTCTGGTGGGATTTAGGGTTAGGTTTGGGGCGTGGTGGGGTGCTGAAGATTAGGGGACTGTGGTTGGGGTGGGAGATGTCAGCATGTGGTATATCAGTACATATCAAAAGTAATTATAGAACAACGACGTACACTTATGGACAGATTTTGGATAGGTATTGTTCTTGTATGCTGTGAATAGTCTATAAAGTGGGGGACTGAACCAAAGTATCCCAGGAAAAAAAAAACATCAAGGTACATCCCACCATCTCCCAGTGGTAGAGGTTTACAACCTGTTGATCCAGGGGACCGCAGAACATGTTTCTACTATGCTGTTGATCATCCCAAAGCATCAAACAGCCTGTGAACCATCCCACCAAGTCCACATTAAGTCCACATGTAAAAATATATATATATATACAATTATATACATATATATATATATACACGTGTATAGAAACAACCATTAAATCCATTTAAACCATCATGAATTTTACTTCAACATAACCCACCATGAAATCCATATCAATCAGCAATGAATCCAAAGAAATCAATCAATCAATCCACGTAATAAGTCAGTTTTTTTCAGCTTTCCAGAGAAAATTCACCCGCTGCGGAAAGGTGTTGGTCTTGGCCCTACACTGGGGAGGAGAGACTTTGCGGCGGACGCTATCTCTGTGAGGCGCGGATCCCCAAGTCATGGCAGGGGATTGCACCAAAAGAGGGGATTTCACCCATTGAAACTGGCACTTCCCCATGAAAAATGACGATTTAACCAAGTGAAATTGGGACTTAAGCGTCAAAAGATGGGGGTTTAAGCAAGTGGAATTGGGACTTAACCATGAAACAATGGGGATTTCGCCACTGGAAATGGTGGTACAATAGGGATATAATGGAAGATCATGGGAAGATAAGGGGATATCATGGGGATTATAGTGAGATTCTGCACTTAGATGTGCACCCCACTTAGCAGGTGGATTTTCTGGGTCATATGCTGTATATAGCGATATCCCATACAAGTGGGATGCAGCCCCAAGATCCCCCAAGTGCCCTTGATGTATTGGGGATGAGCTTTCCATCAAAATCCCATCACTTTGGGCTCAGGTGAGTTTGAACATTTGGGGAAACCCCAAACATCCAATGGCGTTTCATCTCGTTTTCATCAGTTTGCCATTTAAAACAACTGGGCATAAACCGGGGTATATGGTATACCTCATTTTTTGAACAAAATATGTTGAACTACGGTCGGTTTGATTGGTTGTGGTACCAAGAGCAGATGAACTCACTTTTCCAGGGTGGCCTTCTACGGCAGATTTCCTGGTTTGCTCTTATGCGTACCACATTTCGGATATGTATGGACTCATCCTCCGGGAATTTGACTTAGCTATGGAAAATCATCACTTTCAATAGATAGCTCATCTAGGGTATCTTGTATACTGTTCTGGTTGAGGGCAAAAATCGTACATGATTTGCAGTTTGAGTGGGGCTAAAGGTGGGGGGAATCCTTGATGAAGAAGCGTGAAGGGAAGATGAATCTGGATAGAATTTAAGGTTCACATGGTCACATGATGTTAAGAATCTTGACTTGTTTCACTTCATGCACACTTGGTCCAAAGTTGGAAGGGACATGCAGGGACAAGGCGATCAGCAGTGGCTGATGCTTGTTCCGTGGCTTGATGGGTACCTCTTTCAAGCCTGGACATGCATGTTGATGGAGGACTATTTGGACTTTTTCAAAATCTTACAAAATTGACAATCTAAGATTCGCATAGATTAGAAATGTTCTTTCCCGCACCGGACCTAGCACTTTCCAGTTTGCCGGCAGTCACCGTGTTGCCGTTCGTCGGCCATGTGTTACAGGACAGTCCACTTGGGCAGAAAGGGCATTGTGGAGGCCATCCACAAGACACGAATGAAGAGTTTCGTTGCTCGGCCCACCGGAAAGGATAGGTTAGGGTATTGTAGTACCCAATGTATTGGGGATTAGTGTCATCATTGGTCGTCCATTATTAGTCATGTTTGTCGATTTGTCCACCTCATCCAACCAGTTGGATAAATGTGTATATATATATACTGTATATGGTGATTATATGGTGTACATATATATATATATACACACACACACACCATATATGGTTTATTAAACCCTAATGAAATATGAGTGAACTGAATTTACTAGCTAACGAAGTGGGGCCCCAACCTGTGGGCATGGGTTTCTTAGTTTTCCTCGGTGATTCGGTACCTTTTTGGGGGGTTGGAGATTGACTACTCGTTGACCACTGACGGCTGAAAGTATAGAATGATGTGGGGATGAGTCAAAATCGGGGTACCAATGGATTCATTGATTTAGCATTCTTTTTCCAGGGTTAAACCATCAATTTTTGGGGTTGACCATTTTGAGCCACTCCCATATCAGGATTGATGGGAAGTACCAAGACCATACAAAACCAGGGAATATCGACCAGGATAAAGCATGGTAGTGTGGGCGGGGATCCTGCTTGCAAACTAGTTCCTTGCTTTTCCAGTTGGCGGAATTTGCTTGAACCTCCCGCAGTCATCAGCCTTTACCATTGGATAGACTTGACCTGGGTTGGGTCGGTGACTTTCCGTTTCCCCATCAGGAAATCAGCTAAAACTGAAAATCTGTTTAGAATGTCTTGGAACCTTTGGGCCCATTTGCGCCCCCCACCCAGCGAGCCTAGTTTTGTTCTTTATATCCCAATTTCTAAATTTCTGTCTATTGAACATCCGATATTTCATCAGCAAATTCCACGTCTCAGGGTTTGACGTTTCCCTGGCTGCGAAGCCAAGGTCCAGTCTTTGATGGTGGACAGTGACACCCTCAGTGACTACACCTTGCACATGACATGGTGGTGGTGGTGGTGGTGGTGGTGGTGGTGGTGGTGGTGGTGGTGGTGGTGGTTTATCAACACATAGAATCACTCGTATAGGTCTCAATGCGATTGATCACCGCATGTTGGCGATTTGCATACACGTTCAGCTTTGAATATGTTCTTAGTTCTAGTTTTCCGAACAGAAATGACACACACACATATATATATATATAAATGACATAAATGACTGAACATCATTTGATGAACAAAGCACCGCTTTGAGGCGTGGCTTCCCCTGGTGCAGCGGCTCGGAACCTCGAAAGGCGGCCCTGTCGAAATGGGATGGTCCCAAGTGCCGAGCATCATTTTTCAGGGTGGCTCAACCAGCAACCAGATACATTGTTCAGGCACCTTTCTTTTTTTGCGGGTGATTCCTCCCGTTTTTGAGCCATGCCCAGAGTGAAGGGGTTGATATGTACGACGTATGATACGTTGATCTACGATGATACGCGTTGTATGTCCAGTATATAGTTAGATTATAATCTGCTTGAATTCCAACGACCTCACTGGAGTGATGGTTTGCAAGTTGAATTATCATGGCCTTATTCAGGTTAGTGAATTGTTAAAGCTTACCCAGATACAATTCTACATCAATAATCATCTTTTTCTCGAGCAAGAGGGAAGTACATGTCCCCACATGTCAGTGACGAACCTTTCACCACCAATTGGATCATGGGAAGGTGTACAATAAACCTCCAGACTTTGGGAGTACAAGCTATGGTTTCCTGTAGATTTCCCGTTACACCACTCTATTGATCATCATGTTTTATGATCAAAACATATATAAAATCAATGAATTTATCATTTTAACCCCCCAGTTTTGATGACCTTTTGATGGTCAAATCATATGAACTCTCCATTCTTGATGCTTAAATCTTCCATTTTTCACCGGTTACCCCAGGGGTTACTGGATCCCCACTGGTCGCCAGGTGTTTCCGGAGAGCGAGTGGATTAGTTTCGACCACCTTGGCCAGGGGCTCGGGGAAACTGAAGAAATCCGTGGATTTTTCCTGTTTTTGTGTGTGGATATGTATTTTGTTGTTTTAATGTCCTTTCGACATCGTTTTTTTGAGGATCCAATTAGATCAAATCAGGAGTTAGCAATAGTTTTTGGATTATTTATATGGTTTGTTAGCATCACGTTGATCGAATTGGGAGTTTTAATGGACTTTTCCTGCAGCATTTTTACGGTACTTGAGCCAGGGTTGGTAGGGTCAACTTCTCAAAACGCGAAACGTTTCTTTTTTTGCAGTACGGGTAAGCCCTAAACGTTCGATTCGACCATGTTTCAAGAAGCTTTCCCCATGGAAATAGCCAATTTGCCATTTGGGGACATACACTACACCAATTTCAGATACTGTTGCTTTCATATCCCCATAAAATGGTTGATTGCTTATAAACCCAGCATAATATGCCACGATTCATTGGTTAAATCCTTATTTGTGATGGTTAAGTCCCTATAATTAAGCTGCTTAACCTCATCATCTTTTACCAATCCTCAGACAAAGAGATAGCAATAGCCTTCTCGTTGTCCCTTTGTCGATTTGTGATTTCATGTTGACCATCCCACTACAAGGTGGTTTTCCAAACTTAGCTAGGTTCGTTCATAACTAGGTTAACTATGGTTTATGGTAGATATGGGGATGGGTCAAAACCTATTATTACATATTATTACCATAATTTTGGGGAATAAACATCCATGAATCAGCTATTTCAGGGTACCATGCGGGTCCCAGGGTTTTGACTCAAGATATCAAACGTATTCATGGGGTGAATCTAAAGCAACAACTCCATCACTTGGGAGCACCAGAGGCACTGCCCTCATCACCATCTTCCAATGCATGACACTGGAGGGCTGGACTGATGCAACTTGGCCAAGCTGATGGGTTTTCCGGTCCGGGCGGATGGCGGCCAAAGGCAACGAGCCAAAGGTAGAGATTTTGAGAGATGTTTGGATGATGTTCATCTAACTTTTAGGCGATCAACAATCATTTATCACTGAGATCACCATATGTTTGATAGTTAAACTGTTAAACTTCATAATTGGTGGTAAGAAATCCCATTATGTCCTCTGGTAATCAAACGTGGCTTGCTGGAACATCCACCATATATAGGTTGATGAATTTCCCATGAAGACCTCCATTTAGTTTGGCGATTTCCCAGCCAGCCACGTTTAATTGCCGGAGGGTATGCGGTATCTTAATGGACCATTAATGGCTTATAAGGCCCTACACATTTGAGGGTCATGGTTCAAAACCTAGATGGGAGACCAACCTGTTTCATCTTCGGTGCCAGGGTTTTCATCAGCGAATCATAGTTGTCATAGTCTATGTGCTATGGTCAAGAGATGGATGATTTTCCATGATTTTCCAAAAAAATGATGGTTTTATTCTCGCAATGAAAAGGGGCTAATGCATCCATATTTATCGGGAATCCCAGTCATGAGGGTTGGATGATCACCCCATGACTATCCCATGTAAGTTGACATGGCACATTTGGGTTGTGGCTTATGAATGTCGCATCAGCCTTGAAGATAATGGGTAATGATACTCCATCCCTGGGCCCATGGTTTTCCCAGAATTTTGGTCCAAGAAGGTTTTTGGGATGAACCAGCTATGAATAGATGTACTTATTATATATACTAATTTGTATTGCATATATTATATACCATAATCATCCATAGTCCCCGCTATTTTGGTGTTCACAGAAGGGTGCCAAGGTTTTGACTCATACACTTGAATGTGTTTGAACGCAAACCAAAACCAGATAGCTAAGCAGAGCTTTGAGCGCAAGGTTGGCCACTTAACCATGGCAAAACCCAGGTGTCACCAGGTCGCGTCATGTGGAGATCTAAAGGAGAGGACACCCAAGATATGGATGGTTTATCCATGTTTATCCCGATTATAATCTCACGATTATACATCCTCACGATATTCCCTTTCTAAAAGTATCCCCATTGAATACCAAAAGTGAGTCCACACCATCCGCGATGTATCCTCATGTTATTCATCCCATGGCATGATATATCCATTATTGTTGGTTTTAGACCACCATCCAACTGTTAGATGTAGAGTATTGAATCTCCCAGCAAAGAAACCATCCTTTAAACGTTTACATAGATGTGGAAAACCCACCGTGAACGTACACGTCTTTTTGCCCTCGTAGCCCTTGTCAGCTCAGGTCATGTACCGCATCCAGGACGGCGATTCCATGAAGACTACAGTCAAAGATATACAGATATTGTATGCATACATATATGTAAGTGTGCATATGTATATATATATAGTATTGTGTACATATATATATATATGTATATATATATATATGTATATATATATATATGTATGTATATATATGTATATATATATATATATTGTATTGTATACATGTATTATATAATATATAGTTGTATATAGTTGTATCATGACATCTTAGATGAATTACTGTATATGTAGAAACACATGGCTTTACAGATCATGTTTCCAGGATGGTTATGGCTTTGCAGTGGCCACGATCTACTTCTTCCTCCTCATTCCGGTCGGGCTGCGCAGCAGGGGATTTCGCAAAAAAGTGCGGGATTTCACCGGCCAAAATGGGAATTTGATCAGAAAGTGGTGGTTTAGCCATCATTGGGATTTCACAGGCCAAAATATACCAGGATGTGGATTGGAGTTTTTCTCAGCAAGAACAGCAATCGAACTTGCACAAAGATCACAGAAACCACAAGGGGATTTCGCCAGTGATGGGGAGCTCTCACCAAAGGGATCACAGGAAATGGCTATGGCGACCCAAATTATGGTACCAAAAATGGTCATTTTTAATGGTAAATTGAGATAAACCAACCTTTATGATAGGGGTACCTAATTTTGAGCCATAGCCAAATATTATGGATGTAACGGAACATCAGTGTGTGAGGAGTCTCTGATCCCACACTCATGTCATCTCATCACATTCCATTGCTTGTTGCATAGATGTCTGTTTTCCACTTGTTGCAACATGATGAACAAAAAAATGGGTGAACTAGAGTTTTCACCCACCGTTTTGGTTTCATCATGATGATGTTAATCATCACAAGACTTGACCCCCTCTATCATCATTTTCCCCATTCACACGGCCATAGAGTGGGTTTGCATCCCGGGCCAACTACCTGGCAGGGTTACACTGGGTTACGGTTATATATCATATTGATGAACTAATATTATTGTTCACATAGAACCCGTACCAATCGGAATATATTACTGTGGGACGCCATGTTATAGGTTGAAAGTTACAACATGAGCCATTAATTTAAGAATACCCCTGTTGAATATGGGGACTAACCCACAATTACAGTGATACCATATTTTGCCAACCAGTATATTTCATGGGATGGAAAAAACGTGGTATGACTTTCATCGCTTGGTTTGCCAGGTGACCTCCTTCTTCCTGCTGAATGTGGCCCTAGCAGTGGTCGACGAGGCAAGCAGGGGCCCTGCCGTGCACTGGGGGTGCTTTTTTGCGTCTGAAAATGGACAATCCAGGTATGGCTATTTTAACAGGGAACATGATGATAGAGAAAAACCGATTTTCAGACCACTCTTCTTATGTCGTAAACGGAGGTGTGTATGCAATCCGGCACTTTTTTAGAGGAGGGTATCTCACTTAAGCATAGTTAAGCCACACAACACACCCCATCATGGCATGATGATACGACTGGATGTGCAGGACCCAGGAATTCATCTTGACTGGGGATATTCCATGACTCGAACTGGCTCATGGTTGCTACCCAGCGAACCCCTGCCTGGGATGCATCCCCTAAGTGTGACAGCCCCATGTGTCCTCCAGTGACTGTCACTGGGGTCAATGCTGTGCCTTTTCTATATGTGGTAAACCCCCATAAACCATCCCAATGACCAAACCATGAGAGGTCATTTTAGTAAACATCATCTCCAAATGCCACAAATTGGTGATGGTCTATGGCAGGGTTCACCTAACGATGAGACATCGCCCAGCTGGTCGTCCCCGCTGCATCGGCTCAGCACTGCTTGGGCTAGAAAGCTCAGTACGTCTCCATTTTCAGCATCCAATGATGTTGCAGAAGTATCTCTTTGGTCAGTATGTTTAAGGTTTTTTTTAAAGACCTGCTTCACGTCTTTTTAATTTTCTACACACATATTGGAACTACGTATGTACATATATGTATGTGTATGTGTATATACATATATGTATGATCTGATATATTTATACATATGATTATATGTATATAGACAGTGTAAAAAGAGAATGTTTTGATATATTTCAGAGGTATACTTCATTCTGGAGGAACATTCTTGGCGGAAAACATTTGGGTATATATCTAGATACTCACAATATATAATATATAGAACTATAGAAATATGTATATGTATATATATATACACACACGCGCGCGCTTGATATTTCTTTACATTCGCAAAAACAGGATGCGGGTTCCGACCATTGAGTTGAAACCACCAGTTGTACATGCCAGCATCCTCGGAATAGAGCCATTCAGCTGGGCAGACATCGCAGACACAGCATGGAGGATCTGCTTCTGAACAGGAAGGTCCATGTGAACGTTTTTTGGCTCTGTGCAGTGGAAGCAGCAAAATCCCAGAATTGAAGAGAAAGTCGACAGGACACCTCCGTTTTCAGGGTAAAATCACAGTGATGTTGTGTCAATTCTCCTTAATAAATCTATAAATCCACCCATTGAAGGATGGCACAAGTTGGAGGATCATGGAGTGATGTTTTTCTTTGCTGGGGAAGGTACCTCATTCCGAAAAGGGGGTTCATGAAAATGCCAAGGGGTAGGACGTTCCCTATGATGGACCAGATTAGGGCCTCATGGGGTACCTTCATTCAATCCATGACAATACAGGGATGGATGGATCGATGGACGGATGGATGGATGGAGGGATACTGCAGATTGTAAGTGCAAGGGGTGAAAATAATTTCCTTGCTCCGCAGATGAATACAGAGATCAGCCTTTTTGGGTAAATTCACAAGGTAGTCACGAAGACGAAGAAGAAGACGAAGAAGAAGAAGAAGAAGAAGAAGAAGAAGAAGAGGAGAAGGAGGAGGAAGAAGAAGAACATGTTGATCACGCCCCAATTGACACAATCAACTTTATCTTTAAGGAGTTGGAACCACCCGCCAGATCCAGCCAGTAATTTCAGAATCCCAGGGGGTCTCACGTTGCTGGTCATGGCCCCAGGTGAGTTTGCTGAATGGACGATCTGTTGAGCTGCCGGTTTATCCTGGCCTCTTTCGGGTCAGACGACTCAGGGGGACGTGTGGACCGCAAATTGCGGGATTTAGCCACGTAATTTTTTTGGGGAAAATGAAGCCGCTCCATTTTGTTTTGTTGGGGGTACCCCATTTTCAGACAAATCCATCAAACAATCTAGAAGTAGATGAAGGGTAAATCGCAGGAAATGACTGGTAAAAGAAAGGGTTTCCTGCAACATTTCCTTGAAACCGATCCAGTGGAATTCCCACACTGATAAGTTAAACCTTTGTGAAGGATGGTGATCATTAGGGATATCTTGGAAATAAAGTATGTATTGGCGTGTATTTGCCATCAGGATGTTTTTGACCAAAGAGGATTGGTTACTTCAAACATGTATACTGTAGGTATATATATATATATATCATATCATATCTATACTCATGTATATATATATATACATAACTAGACTCATGCATATATATATATATGCATAACTATACTCATGTGTATGTATATATATATATACATATATATATATATATGTATACATACATGTATATATATATATACATATATATATATACACATATACATATATATATATATATACGTATATGTATATATATATATATACGTATATATATACATGTATACACACATATCTCTATATATGTACACGTTCATATAGGCGCGCGATTGCAATACCACCCCCCGTATCCATGTGCATAAGCAAAAAACACTGTAAATACCATGCGAAACTGCATTTTCATGATGTTATCTTTCNCGCGATTGCAATACCACCCCCCGTATCCATGTGCATAAGCAAAAAACACTGTAAATACCATGCGAAACTGCATTTTCATGATGTTATCTTTCAAAAAAAGTCTTAGTTTTTTTTTGTGGTTATTCATTTTGGCGACATCATGATGTCTAGGTGATGACACCTATATGTGATATGTATGTTTTCAGGATAACGACCTTGTGGTTCC
>BGPT01000121.1:42895-56971 GCA_003297045.1 Symbiodinium sp. clade C Y103 | reverse complement strand
AACAACTGAACAACTTAACAACTTAACAACTTAACCACTTAACAACTTAACAACTTAGTTAGTTAGTTTGTCAGTTAGTTAGTCAGTTAGTCAGTCAGTCAGTCAGTTAGTCAGTTAGTCAGTTAGTCAGTCAGTCAGTTTGTCAGTTACTCACTTAGTCAGTTAGTCAGTTAGTCAGTTAGGTAGTTTGTTAGTCAGTTAGTCAGTTAATCATTCAGTCCGTTAGTCAGTTAGTCACTTCGTCAGTTAGTCAATCAGTCAGTTAGTCACTTAGTCAGTTGGTCGGATAGTCAGTTAGTCAGTTAGTCAGTTAGTCAGTTCGTCAGTTAGTCAGTTAGTCAGTGCGTCAGTTAGTCAGTTCTTCAGTTAGTTAGTTAGTTAGTCAGTTAGTCAATCAGTCAGTTAGTCAGTTAGTCACTTAGTCAGTTAGTCAATCAGTCAGGTAGTCAGTTAGTCACTTAGTCAGTTGGTCGGATAGTCAGTTAGTCAGTTAGTTAGTTAGTTAGTTAGTTAGTTAGTTAGTTAGTTAGTCACTTAGTTACTTAGTCAGTTAGTCAGTTAGTCAGTTCGTCAGTTAGTCAGTTAGTCAGTGAGTCAGTGAGTCAGTGAGTCANAGTCAGTTAGTCAGTTAGTCAGTTCGTCAGTTAGTCAGTTAGTCAGTGAGTCAGTGAGTCAGTGAGTCAGTTAGTCAGTTAGTCAGTTAGTCAGTTAGTTAGTTAGTCAGTGAGTCAGTGAGTCAGTGAGTCAGTTAGTCAGTGAGTCAGTTAGTCAGCTAGTTAGTTAGTTAGTTAGTTAGTTTGTTAGTTAGTTTGTTAGTTAGTTAGTTAGTGACTTAGTTACTTTGTCAGTTAGTCAGTTAGTCAGTTCGTCAGTTAGTCCGTTAGTCAGTTAGTCAGTTAGTCAGTTCGTCAGTTAGTCAGTGAGTCAGTTAGTTAGTTTGTGAGTCAGGTTGTTAGTTAGTTAGTCAGTCCGTCAATCAGTTAGTCAGTTAGTCAGTTAGTCCGTTAGTCAGTTAGTTAGGCAGCCAGATAGATAGACAGATAGATAGGCCGACGCTCCAACCACCTTTTGCTCCATCAGTGGATCTGCTCTGCCATCCATGACTCACAACAACTCACCTCTCCTACAGTGTGCTATTCCTGAAACTTCCGCCACCGCCTTGTGCGGTACTACTGGTAATCATGAGAACTAATACCAAACATTTATGTCACTCTACTCATCCCATAGCCATTACGCCAGGCCGAGGAGGAGGCCCTCGAGGAAGAGGCCCTGCAGCAACACCTGGCGGCCGAGGCCCTCGAGGAAAGCGAGGTCACGTCCCTCGACGTGGTCAGCGCTTGGGGAGAAGCTGTGGAGAGGGGGAAAAACCACGGGGAAACTCGGTGGGTTTGCCTCCCAAAAATGAGTGAACCATGATGGATTCAGATGGATTTAGGCATGAATTCATGTGATTTTGAGCCAAGTTGTTTGAAGTTGAGAGCAATGAAACCACTGGGGAAGCTGGTTGGATTTCACCAAACATGGAGAAAACATGGATGGACATGGTAGATTTAGTATGATCAAACCCGTTTTGTTTTTGATTTTGCAGCCATTTTACGAGGGCGTTCGTGATGAAGTTAGAAGCTGAACAGTGGTGAACGCAGCAATTTTATGACAGTTGATTGAGGCATTCTACTCTGATTCAATAGAGAGTTATGACTATGAATGATGAGAATCCCCACCAACTATCTAGTTTATATAACTTTTATATACTTCTACCATGGTGTTCAACACGGCTCAGCTCGATACAGTAGAACTGTTTATGTAGCACGAGCGCTCAGGTTAGCGTATTGGGGGTTCACTCGCAATTTTGGATGCTGCAGTCTATCCATTTATGGCTGGGTTACAATGAAATATGGGTTTGTCCCAAAGTTGGATGTTTCAGCTGCCAAAAATGGAATTTGACTGTGAGCTTGGTTGGCCATGGGTGATCACTATTATGGTCACTGGCAACTGGGTAGACCGCAAATATGCAGATGTTCAACCAACAGAGACAAGTTATCCATAGTTATCCTTTCCTTTGCTAGTGAAAAATGGTGAGCGAACATAGTTTGGAAAGCTATGAACAACGATGAAGTTTCATCGGGCCCCTACTGTAATATCGAAAGTTAACTGGTTGACGATCACTGCATGGTCCCATCAAAGAGTGCTGGAAATGTTCTTTTAATCTCCACATCATGGGAACTGCCCCCAGAAATCAAGAAATCTCTGAAACCTTCGAAATGAATTGACTCATCATTACTTAATTAGACACAATGATTAATCGGTTATTCAAATTTCATCCTAAGAAATTGTCAACACCATGAGATTTTCCCACGAAATCCCATGGATGTTTGGGCCGAGGATCGGCTCCGCTTCGCGTGCTTCGCGTGCCTCGCGGGTGTCGCGCATGCACGCTCCGCGGGCCAGTGGCTGGATGGGTGGCTCAGCTGCACTAAGAATTGGTTGAGTTTGGGTCTGTGGTCAACTTACCCTCCAGTAAACTGTTACATAACTATGGAAAATCACCATTTTTCATGGGAAAACCCACTATTTCAATGGCCATTTTCAATAGCTATGTTAGTTCACCAGAGGGTATGGGATCATTAACCAACTTATAACCTGGGAAAGGGATATAACTATCGGACTCCTAGGATTCTAAGTGGTACTTTGGTGAACTCGGGAGATGTAACCAGTTTGTTGATGGGTTTACAAACGAGAGTTATGGGGACTTATGGGGGTTTATCAGGGATAATAACATGAGAACTCATGAGATAGCTGATATAATTATCGTTAATGGGACCCATTAATTAATGGATATCACTGGTACTTGGTTACATCTCTAGAAGGTGGTGCCCCCCCAGTGATGTTTGTTGGTTTGGTTTTACCCCATGAACTAGTTTGATATATCTACCATAAACCAGAATTGAATTAGTCATAAACCAAGTAAATGATCTAGGGCCTGACCACCTGATAGGGTCTATGGGGGATATATATGATATAACTATAGTCAATTCATGGGATTTTAAGCCAACTTTTGAACTGGGGAGGCACCACCTACTGTACGGAAGCCATGCCGCAGCTTCCACGATGATATTCGCCCAGAATTTCATGATTTTCCGGTCCCGCAAACTGACACACTGTGAAATTGCTATGGATGGTATATGAATTTGATGTGCTTGAAATATTGATATTATAAGTCTGTCTGATGGGATTTGGATTATTTTGAATGGGATTTAGGCATGTTCATCAATAGGGATCATATTATAGGGAGACTTTTACCTAACCAGCCCAACCTACCAACGTGCTAGAAATATGGTTGTTCGATTGGATTTAGCATCGTATTTTGGCATAACCAACCAAAATCATTGGATTTACCGATGAACAATGTGGGATAATTATCATATATGTTATTGTGTTGACAAATGATCGTTGGTTGAGAAACAGTTGATGATATGTGATACAAATATGGTTGTTTTGAATGAGTTTTAGCCATGGGATTTAACCATCAGATTGTCACTGGGTTTTTAGTTTAATTCCGTGAAACAAGTTATATCATTAATACATGGTGTTATACTGGCGTTACACTACCCTGGCATATTGGGCATTATCAAGTACAGTAGACCATTGTCGGAACCCCTATCCCCTGACCGGTACACTTCAAACGGATTGGGTACCCTCTGGTAAACTAACATAATTATGGAAATCACCAGTTTTAATGGGAAAATCAGAAAATCCACCACAAATGGCCATTTTCAATAGCTAGGGTCTTGAACACTGGTCAGCTGAAATTGATTTGGGAAATATCGCAAGTGGTTGATATTTCAGTGATTTTCAGTGATCCAAGAGTTGTCATCCCACTAGAACCAAACCCAGCAAATGGTCTTCCTTACTGGTCATAGTGTATAAATCTCTATAATAAAACTCACAAGTCATTTGCCTTTAGGATTCATACCCGAACGGCTTGGTTGATTGAAAGAGGGGGTACCCAGCCCATGTTTCGAGATACCCCGGAGTATGTAGATGTTAGAAGACTCATGCCTCTAAAATTTCCAGAAAAGGGAGTCTGAGTCAAACCCGAGGACAATTGGTGGATGCAGCAGAGGAGTGCATAACGTGGGGGCTGTGGTTTCAGATAGTACCTGAAACACGGGGCAAAAGAAAGCCGATCAACCTAGGGGATGACAGGAGGCTTCTCACCCATCAGTTTTTTGCTTGCTTGCTGGTTATCATGCAGTTCTTCATAGTCATTCTTATTTTTCCATCTCCAAAAAAGGAATGCTGGGATGATGATAACAAGTCTGGATGGATTATAGCGGTACACTTGAATTTTTGTTAGTTTTATCGACAAGATACTTTTAGTATCTTTTAATAGTAATCGAATATCACCACTGACGGTAAGATTTGTAGTACAAGGTCAGCAAACCACCATCGATTTCCATTTTTAATTGGTTCAATCCCTATGTTTGATGTCTAAATCTTCATAAACTGGCAGGTGAAATACACATTACACCTGGTTAAATCATGCCAAACGATCATTCTTGTTGGATCAATCCTAATTGTTTAAGGCTAACTCACATTCTGATTAAAGTAATGGTATATAATGTATATATAATCACCAAGAATTGACTTGACAGTCGATCAAAAAGTTATGTTTCTTCTGGGTTCCACCTGGCTCTGTTTCGCGGCTCACTTCCCTTGCGAGGACGTGACAAGAGCCATGTCAAAGGCGTTAGATGCGGAGCAGGCGGATGAGGAGGAGGAGGCGCCATCGAGGGATCCCATCCCCCCAAAAACTTCATGGATTCCTAATGGTATGATGGTTATACTATGTTATACTATCTAATATTATCTAATATGATCTAATATCATCAAATATTATCTAATGTTATTGAATATGATCGAATATAATCAATTATGATCGAATATCATCTTATATTATCTAATAATACTGGTCCTATGGTTCAACAACCCATCTGATTTGCTGAAGATGATGTTTTCTTTTCCCAATGGGGTGGGTTCCTTCAGCAAATCTAAGTCAAACACCCCCATTCTATGGTCCCAAATATGTGATTTCACCATTTCATCCCCTACTAAACCATGGTTTATGGCGGGTGTTTTATATGGGATTAGTACAGTACAGCTAATTAAAGTTGGTTTGTAAGGTTTACCATCCCCCAAAATTGTGAATAGACCCTGCTAGACAGGCGGTTGGAAGACTACTACCACAGTTAATAGGGATAAATAGGGTGTGTATATGTTCCCATGTATATACATATGTACATTTTGTTTTCCTCTTTTGATATATGTATGCATACATATATTCCAACAACTCCAATAACCAGGGTTTATTTATGTTATATTATATATATTTCTAGTGTTTACTTCATTGAATAGGGATGAATAGGGTATAACATATAAAATATATGTACGTGTATGTATATATATAATATACATGTACATAACTAGGGAAAATCGGGGATAACATCAACCATCCCATCCCAGCCGAACGTTCCTGTAAATACCTCCCATACGGGCCCCCAAAATGAACAGACTCAATACAAGACTACAAAGCAGTGTTTTCTTCCAAGCTATCTGTTTTAATATTAGGGGAAGGTATCGGTATGATAAGAACAGAGTTTTATCCTTTTTTTAACAGGGTTTGGGTGTGTGTATACCTTGGGCTTCGCTCACAATATGTACCATGATCAAAAAGTGGGATTGAGGTGCGGTCATCCAACCAATGTTTTGACCCTGGCAGATTTGTTCAATCCGATCTCCAAAGACATAGACAAAACATGCAAGAACCAGTTCCTGAATTTAAATCCTTGGTGCCTGCACATGTGTAGCTAACTCTGCTGAGGAAGTTCAGGTTATCCAACGTATATAGCTGTCAACCGGTGATTTTTATTCATGATTCCTACAATTTTTCTTGGTAGAATTAGAAACATCCTAGCCCTGTTTTTTTCCGTTCTTCTTTCCTTGATCTAAGTGGCAGTTCCAAGCAGACCAGCTTCAAACCAGGTGCCGTGGTTGGACACAGCAGTGGTTCGGAGACTCACCAGCGCCTGCAGGTTTCATTCCTCCAGAAAGGAACATGCATAAAATACACACATGTGTATATAGTTATATATATATATAGATGCATCTACATAAAGTATCATGAAATACAGAAGTGCATATACACATATGATTATATGTTCATATGTAAAAATATGTATAGAGTTGAAGAGAAAGAAAGACGGATAGACTCGGATAGATAAATGGGACGTTGCAACTACATTGCAACTGCCACTATTCGAAGCTGAAGTTACTCTGGACTGAATTGGGGCAATCAACAGAGAAGCAGGGCACATCATGGAGGGCAGCAAGTTCAAGCTTCTTCCTCATGTACCCATGCCTGTTTGAAGATTTCTTTCAACGCGCTTGGATATGGTTGGCCATCGTTTCAGAGATTTCAAAAGTCATATGGAGATCTTTATGAGTTTTTTAAGCCAACATCAACCCCTATTTGGGGCTCAACTGACATCCTGCTTGGATCTCGGGGGGGTACTTAGAATTCTAGATTTCCTTGAGGGCAAGCTATCCTTACCACAGCTTCTTGACTTCCCCCCTGAAGCTACGTAGTTATGACCCAAGTTACCTGCTATGAATCAACTCTCAAACCCAATTTGGACTGGCTCAAGAATCCCCAGTTTTGCTGGTTCAATCATACCATTTTTATGGTGAAATCAATTGTTAGTGGTGAAATCACCATTTTCGCTGGTTCCATTCCCCTTTTTGATGCTTGAAAATCACTATTTCTTCCAAAACCAATAGCCCAAGGTGCGGATCCTGCGATATATCGCCACAAGTGAGGTCTGGCTGGTGAAAATTGGTGGATTTTTATTCCCAATAGATGGGACACTCAGCATCAAAAATCCATGGGTACAATGGGACATCATAGTATGTGGTCCATGGTGATTATACCCTTAGCATTCAATGGACAGTGAATTGGTAAATCCACTGTTTTCAGAACTACCGGTTGCCGGCCATGGATTTTTTTCTTGTTTTTTGGCAAAATGATGTCCTGAAGCCGGGGATGGTCAATGGGAAAAAAACCCGATGATTGACGTCATCCAAGTGGGAATGATTTAGCCTCTGGTAATCAAACGTGGCAACTGGACATCCCCTATAAATACAAGATTGAATTGGAAAATCGTCGAAACTAAATGGTGGAATTTCCGCTGCCACGTTCGATTGCCGGAGGGTAGTGGGCATATGACTGGTGAACTGGTTGATGGTTTCAAATCTTTACTATACTATACTTTCAAGCCTAGAAATGGGATGATGATCTAAAATTGACCTTCATATTTTTTGGAATGGATTGAAACCACCAACTAGCTTGCGATTCTTGAACTTGGCGACTGTGTTGGATCATGGGCCTGTTGAAGTATGTCTGAAACATGTGTTGGAAGTCTGAATATTATGGTTTCCTTCTAGTTTGCTGCCCAAAACCTCCATTTATAGGGGATTTCAATTGCCATGTTTGACTAGCAGAGGGCAATTGGTCACACAATTTCAGCTCCGGCTCATTGAGTTGCTCAAACCAGCTTCACGTTCTGATGGTTTTTCCCACTCCAAACATGGCTCTGTTGCGAGGCTTTTACAAACCTCATCATGTTGTTCATTGCTTTGAACGCCAGGGCCTTGGTTGTCAGCATGACAGGGTCAAGATCTCTTGAAAGATTGCTGTTTGGTGCAGACCAGTCGACATGCGGCAGGCCACAAACGCGCAAACTTTCTTCCTGGATTCCCCCATATCTGAAATAGACTAAAATATGAACAAATGTGTGCGAATCTGAATATTTCAATCCCTTTAGCTTGATGCACAATGACAATGACTGGCGATCCGTGCGAATGACCTGCACTCCGATCTGATAGCCTTTGGCTGAAGCGCTACATGAATAGCAGGTCGTTGCTACAACACTCTCCCGCGTCAAACACCTGAAAGTTCCATCATCCAAAACAGCCAGCGATTTCAGAAGATGTGGGAAAACTGCCAATTTAGATCCACTTAGACCAGACTATATATAGAATACTGATGAATACTGTAGATCCATAATTCGGATCTACTGTACATCCCAAAACGTTTTTTTCCTCGCCCCGGGCCCTACCCCACTGCCCTGTGCCATGGCGGACGACTCGGATGATGACTTGGTCAGCTACCGCATGCGACCGCAGAAGCCGATTGATCCCACACTGATGGCCACGACCTGCGCGGGCATTGTGGTCCTTCTCACAGGTGCGGATGGGAACCAGTTGGGCCACGGAACTTTTGAGGTTGGTGATTTATTTCGATATATTCCAGAGGTTTAGTATGACTCCAGCTATTGCTTTTTGTCTCAGCTTTAAAGAATAAATCCAAACCACGCCGACTTTGGCGGCCGGAGCATCAAGGTGTTGAAAGGACGGCTCATGCTGATGTTGGGGGATGTTGGGGGTAGAATCACTTCTCAAGGACATGTAAACTGAGGTCTAAACTCTTGAATGAAAGGACCCAAGACATCCCAAGGCATTAGCCTTTTTGGGTTTGGATGGGTTTACAATTTCTCCCACTACAAGTTAAACCTTTAGCAGGGCAGCAACAAACCATCAGAAGAGACTTTCCATGTTTTGGTCCAACAGAATCGTGCTAGCTAGTACGACTTTTTCATACTGTGAAGCCAATAGAGTCTGCATTGTGTCCAGACTTGATGCAGTGTG
Organism: Symbiodinium sp. clade C Y103; assembly: GCA_003297045.1. Lineage (NCBI taxonomy): Eukaryota > Dinophyceae > Suessiales > Symbiodiniaceae > Cladocopium > Cladocopium sp. clade C. Next base: position 48,208 of record BGPT01000121.1, on the reverse strand, counting down.
GAGGTCTTGGGTTCCTCTTCGGCGCCATTGCCAACACGCGAGTAGAGCATGTAAGTGATTACAGTCAAGAAGTCCACGAATGGGAGAAGTCTCTTGGCAATCTCAACCAAGCTTTGGTTGCGGTATCTCTACGATTCTCTAAGATTGCAGTTGTAGCCTCTGATATGCTGAACATGGTCAGCAAATCGCGGAATCTGAGGCCTTTTCCGACAAAGGATGGTCATACCCTCAATAATATTCAATAATCAGGTTCATCATCATCATCATCAACATCATCATCATCATCATCATCATCATCATCATCATCATCATCATCATCATCATCATCATCATCATCATCATCATCCATCCAACAATGAGGACTCCCTGAGGATCGGTGAAAAACCATCCCCAAGCAGATCCCAAGGAGATCCCAAGGAGACCATGACACTGAGGTACCGACCTTTGCTGAAGGATACCCAGATCAGCATGTCGTTCAATCTGCCTGAGACCGCCCACCAGCCTGGTGGCCTGGTAGAAAGCCAGCTGATGCAGAAGGAGGAGGAAGAATCTCGGGTTGAAATTCATGGTTTAGACATTTTCCCATTCAACATGGAGGATTCAAGCGGCAAAATTTGGGGAGTCACCCAATGAAAAACCGGAATTTGAGAAGTTCAGACCCAAGACATGGGTTTGCTGAAGGATCTTGAGGTGATTTTTCTGTTTCCCCAGTAGAAAAGCCAGCCCAAAATGGGGAATCCACTGAGATGCACTGGGAATATTTCTGTTTGGCACTCCTTAAGCAAATTCAAAAGTGTGACCTTGGTGATTCACAGTAAAGCAACGGATAATCATGGGGATATCAAACAGCAACGAAGATGCGGAAGTATTGTAATTCGAGCACTGTATATTCAACAGCAAGACATACAGTAATTTTGGATATGGGAGGATATGGGTTTGTTTGGAAATGGGATATACCCCTGAAATGACAATTTTAGTGGGGACAAGGATCATAATCTATTGGCATTGGGTGTAGCTTATTTTCAGACAAACTCATATGGGTCAAACATTAAATCCTTAAGAACTGCAGATCGGCATTGTGCCGGGCGTTTGGATTATTCTACTGGCAGGTGACTAACCCGGAAGCTGAACATCAATGCTTTTCTCCAGAGGAATCATGGTGCGTGGTGGGACTATATTGGTGCAGTATCGTGCAGTTTATTATTGTTCGAAGGAAGTTTAGAAGCTAAACCTTCCGACAATATGGACAGTTGAAAAGCAGAGGTGAGAAAAGTCAGAAGTGAGAAGATCAGAGATGAGAAAGTCAGAAGAGAGAAGATAAGAGATGAGAAAGTCAGAAGAGAAGAGATGCAGGTGCGCAAAAAGGTAGGAAAGTCGCGCTGTGTTTTTCCAATGTTTTGTGGCTCCGGAGGGTCGAACAGTAGGCTCGCTAAAGCGGCGGGTGCGGAGACATCTTGGCAGATGAGACATTAAAAATTGCACGCCGTTGTGGCGCGAAGCACATTTGGAAGTAAAAAGTGTTAAAAACTGACGGTCTCGGACCACTTTTGGAAGTTGAGATGTGGAAAAANAGTGTTAAAAACTGTCAGCACCGGACCACTTTTGGAAGTTGAGATGTCGAAAAAGTGCACGGCGCTGTGGCGCGAAGCACATTTGGAAGTGAAAATCGTAAAAAACTGAGGGTCTCGGGGCACTTTTGGACGATTCGATGGCCATCCGACGTCGAAAAAGTGCACGCCGTTGTAGCGCCAAGCACATTTGGAAGTCAAAAGTGTCAAAAACTGAGGGTTTTAAGCATATTTTCAGATGTCAGTTCACTAACTGAACTAACAACTTGACAACTTAACAACTTAACAATTGAACAACTTAACAACTTAACAACTTAACAACTTAACAACTTAACAACTCAACCACTTAACAACTTAACAACTTAGTTCGTTAGTTTGTCAGTTAGTTAGTCAGTTAGTNCTTAACAACTTAACAACTCAACCACTTAACAACTTAACAACTTAGTTCGTTAGTTTGTCAGTTAGTTAGTCAGTTAGTCAGTCAGTTTGTCAGTCAGTTTGTCAGTTACTCAGTTAGTCAGTTAGTTAGTTTGTTAGTCAGCTAGTTAGTTAGTCAGTTCGTCAGTTAGCTAGTTAGTTAGGTAGTTAGTTAGTTAGTTAGTTAGTCAGTTAGTCAGTGAGTCAGTTAGTTAGTTTGTTAGTTAGTTTGTTTGTTAGTTAGTTAGTTAGTCAGTCCGTCAATCAGTTAGTCAGTCAGTCAGTTAGTTAGTTAGTCACTTAGTCACTTAGTCAGTTAGTCGGATAGTCAGTTAGTTAGCTAGTCAATTACTCAGTTAGTCAGTTCGTCAGTTAGTTAGTTAGTTACTTAGTTACTTAGTCAGTTAGTCAGTTAGTCAGTTAGTCAGTTTGTCAGTGAGTCAGTTAGTTAGTTTGTTAGTTAGTTAATCAGTCCGTCAATCAGTTAGTCAGTTAGTCAGTTAGTTAGGCAGCCAGATAGATAGACAGATAGATAGGCCGACGCTCCAACCACCTTTTGATCCATCANTCCGTCAATCAGTTAGTCAGTTAGTCAGTTAGTTAGGCAGCCAGATAGATAGACAGATAGATAGGCCGACGCTCCAACCACCTTTTGATCCATCAGTGGCTCTGCTCTGCCATCCATGACTCACAACAACTCACCTCTCCTATAGTGTGCTATTCCTGAAACTTCCGCCACCGCCTTGTGCGGTACTACTGGTATTACTATATTTTATATACTATATGTGTTTGAGAAGATATGTTTACTTGTCTTGTCAGTTTGAAAAGAAAAGTAGGTGCAAGGAGAGGAGGTTGCTACTATGTTTGGTAGGTTGATGTATTTTCTCATGAAATGATGAATATTGAGCAATATGTGATGCAATGTGTATATATGGTGCGTGTATATGTATATATATATATATATACATATACACATCATGTCCCACCAGATATTCTATGATATTCTCACATTTTCTTTGGGGTATGCAATGTTCTCTTTGATTTCCTTATCTCATGACTCATGACCCCTCCCCAATGGCGGCCTTCCGTTTTTTTTCCCCTTAGGATTGGGCGTTTCATGACACGGAGGAGATGAAAGGTGTCGAGCAGTACCAACCTTTGAAGCATGTCACTGACTTGGAACTGCCCTGCCTCTATTCCAACTGTTCCATGGTACCTCGGCTTGTGGGAGGGCCCTCCAAATTCCCATTGGTTCGCCCAACCAGCGGGGGGGGCACCTGAAATGGCAGGTGGCCCTGAATGCAGCAGACAGCCTCCAACCTCGAGAAGATTGGAACGACCAGGTGCTGCCGTCCTGGGCTGATGCGCCAAGAGCTTCCTTTCAGTTCGTGACAAGAGGCTTGACAGGTGGGCTGAGCTGCAGCGGTACTGAAGGTTTTGTAGGTGGGAAAATTATCCATGCAATTTTCCACTGCCATGTTTCACTACCGGAGTTGTTGGCTGGAGAATTTGTTGGTAGAATGGCGGATGGAGGCTTTGTAAACAAACACGTGAAGGAGGGTGTGGGCACATAGGATTTGATATGATTTGATGATTGTTGAAGGGATTTACCCTCTGGTAATCAAACATGGCGTGCTGGAATATGCACCATTCATGGATGATTTTCCCATTTAAACACCATTTTCTTGAGGATTTTCATTTGCCATGTTTGATGACACCAGAGGCTTCAGTTTCATGACTCCGAACCTGTGAGGTGGGAAGCAATCCTCCTTCAGCAGCCCCGCGATTCCGCTGATCTTTGACCTTCCCACAGTGGGGCAAACGCCGCAGCCACGGATGTATTGCTATGGACCAGGTCATGGGGTGTTGCTACGCTGGACTTGGGTAGGACTTGGCCAGTTTTTTGTGGGGTGTCATCAACAGGGGGCTGGAAAATCCTCTATTTACTTTGAAAAATATTGAAAAATGATGATTTATAGTGGAATCTAGATAGTACATCCCCTATTCTTGCAGGTTGATAGCTACAATCATCGAAATGGACGAAAATATGACCAATCAATCTACAAACGATGGATTCTCCAGCACGCTGTGTTTGATTACAAGAGGGTGTGCCACCATATACCGCCAGCAAAGACCATCCACTTCTGGGAAAGATTTTTAATGGCAATGCCCAATTCTGATCCCAACCCATATTCATCCCTCATCCATTATCATGCGCATCATTGAGTTTGGATCACATTGGACAGACCTGGCAACGTTTCAGCCAGTTGATCTCAGTTGATCTCACATTAGTTTAAGGGAATTGTGCGGGAGCCACCCATATTTGGGTATTTTTGGTAATTCTTCCTGTGAGTTTTTCTAAATTCTGATTTCAAAGAGATGTACGACAAATATGTATATCATAATTATGTGAATTATATATATATGTATACATGTATTTATATTTGATTGTAAACACACGTTAAATCCATTCCATGGTTTTCCTCCAGTTGTTTCCCATCTTCTTGAGGGAAGATCGAACAGCGGTGATGAGATGTGTTCATTATTGTTTATTCCTCCTTGCTTAATTCCTCCACCTAGAAGCTGATTAATATCTCCGGCTAGCAAGTCCCTGAGTGGGTCATACCATAGCCATATACAAAGAGGTTGCTGTATGTATATATATATATATATATATGGTACCCCCCCCAAAAAAAAACCTACCTTTTTGTGATTTTTACTGGTATTTACAGTGTTTTTTGCATATTTCGAGGGTATATTTTTTAGATGTTTTTTTAGAACAAATTTGGACCTAGTTTCGAGGGATAATGCCATATATATATATATATAGATATACTTCCATGTACTTAGGCGAAATTTTCTCCCAGTGCGTTTGCAAACGTTTGCAAATGACCCTTGGAAGTAAGAAGTAAGAAGTAAGATTTCTCAGAAGAATTCTTACTTCCATCTTACTTCCCAGGCCCCCTTGGAAGTAAGAAGTAAGAAGTAAGANAGAATTCTTACTTCCATCTTACTTCCCAGGCCCCCTTGGAAGTAAGAAGTAAGAAGTAAGATTTCTCAGAAGAATTCTTACTTCCATCTTACTTCCCAGACCCCCTTGGAAGTAAGAAGTAAGAAGTACGATTTCTCAGAAGAATTCTTACTTCCATCTTACTTCCCAGGCCCCCTTGGAAGTAAGAAGTAAGAAGTACGATTTCTCAGAAGAATTCTTACTTCCATCTTACTTCCATTTTACTCAGAAGGGGGCCTGGGAAGTAAGATGGAAGTAAGAATTCTTCTGAGAAATCTTACTTCTTACTTCTTACTTCCAAGGGGGCCTGGGAAGTAA
>BGPT01000121.1:216-32334 GCA_003297045.1 Symbiodinium sp. clade C Y103 | reverse complement strand
GTGAAGGGTTCTACGTGTTTTTGTTTATAACTCCGGGGAAGGAGTTCTGTTTGCATGAATTAGTCAGTTTTCTGTTTAATGTTTTGACAGATTCCTGCACTGCGCAAAAGGGATTGAACGCAGCTGAATTTTTAATTTACGACCCCGTAAGGTAGAATGAAACTAGTGATTCCCAATTGCAGCTTCTCGGCTTTCAGCTCCCTCCCTCCCTCCCGCTGATGGGAGTGGGGGGAAGGTGTCCTGTTTTTTCGTTGTTGGTTGTTGTTTGTGTTATACCTGCGCTCTGTTGGCTCCCTGGTGTGGCGGGAGTGAACAGAGAGGTATATAAANGGAAGGTGTCCTGTTTTTTCGTTGTTGGTTGTTGTTTGTGTTATACCTGCGCTCTGTTGGCTCCCTGGTGTGGCGGGAGTGAACAGAGAGGTATATAAAAAATGGGGGTGATTGGTGTCCTTCCTGGTGAGGCGGAGGGCCATCAATTGCTGGGCCCAACTAACCCGGTGAAGGGTTCTACGTGTTTTTGTTTATAACTCCGGGGAAGGAGTTCTGTTTGCATGAATTAGTCAGTTTTCTGTTTAATGTTTTGACAGATTCCTGCANGTGAAGGGTTCTACGTGTTTTTGTTTATAACTCCGGGGAAGGAGTTCTGTTTGCATGAATTAGTCAGTTTTCTGTTTAATGTTTTGACAGATTCCTGCATTGCGCAAAAGGGATTGAACGCAGCTGAATTTATATATATATATATATTATATATGCATATGTGTATTCCTCCCAAAGATCCGATGATGAAACCACCCACCAGCCAGATGACCGGTCGCTCTGAATCTTTCCCCAGGAACTGGAACCTTTGGATGCAATCCACAGACTGGATATGAAGCCGCTACTTATCACAGAGATCCTTGCGTCTTGGATTTGGTCTTGGTGTTAGATTTGGGGTAGCCTCCAGTAATCAAACATGCGGAAAATTTTACCAGCTCTAAACCTCCATTTAGTTTGGGGATTTCCCAGCCAGCCATGTTTGATTACCAGAGAGTACCCAGATGATGATTCTCAGGATTTCTCGCATACCTGGAGAGATCAGCTTTTACAGGATCCTGGGTACAGTCTTAAGCGTCATTGCCGCATGTGTGTATACTATACATGAATTTATACATGTAAAGCAGTGATATCTAACAATATGAGGAGTACTATATCACATATAAGTATATTCATTTATGTCTTTGACTTATTTCCACGAGAATCGCCCTAGATTTCCATCTCTCCCTTCCTCCCAGGTTGGGGCCCGGTGCCGAACCGCCGCATCTGCCAAGACGAGGGCATGGCCCACACGGTGCGCGTCACGGTCAGGGCCTGGCACGATCCCTATATCAAGGCCGCAGAGCTGACGCACGGCTCGATGGATTTTGGCCTTAGCGGATTCACGGAGCTGATCACGGGGAGTGTGTGGCTGGGTGTGGAATTGGTGATGATGATATTGGGATTATATATTATCCAATATATAGTAATTATCCACTCATAGTTATCATAAGTAATCAATGGTGATTCATCAATAGAACACGGTGGTACAATGGGGTGTTTATTTGCATTGGTCCCAACTTGGGAAAATGCACCTCTGGATCTGGGACCCCCCTAACTTTCAGATCTTGTAAGTTACATTTTTTTAACCCCACCCCACTTATAGGCAGCGATTATCAAACTATAGGTCAAATTATCTGAACGGGTTGGCGGTTGATGCGTCAATTTGAGGTCAACGCCTGTAATTTCCGGATATGACTGGGTGGAGGTGGAGATGAGATAAAGAAATCATACATGGCTGGCCGAGAAATCCCCGAACGAAATGATTTAATTTATAGCTGGGAGAATCATCTATAGATATCGATGGGAACATTTCCATAGCCAATGTGTGATTACTGGAGGTTATGCTGGTGCCAAAGCTGCGGTACCTGGATTTTGATCCATGGACATGTTGGAATTTTAGGGGACTTGGAGAGAGGTGAGGCTGAAATTTGGCGCATCAGGAAGCATTTCGTCCCCACTTGCGAATAGTTTCTGAGATGTGCAAACCTCACCGACCGGTATATAGTTATAGAGATGTTATAGAGATGTTGTTTTCTTTGCATTCCAATGTTTGAAACTTGGGAGCTTTGACGGGCAAACAACCTCTTTCCCATTCTATTTGTGTATGGCTGGGTCAGATTTAGGTGGGTTTTAAGGGTCCAACGCGTGAACCCATCTCTCAAGATATGTTCCTCTCATTTTCACCTTGAATTTATTTCAGGGCCACTTGCATCAGCAAATGGTAGCCACTTTTGGGTGAGAAGTGGGTGATTTTATCTCTTTATCTACCCAGTTTTGCCCCCCAAACATAAACATATATTTGGTGTTGGGAGCAACCCTGATACTGAGAACGCATAGACAATATTGCTGGACTAAACCATACATCATATTGTTGGTAATACACATATATACGGTGTATATATATATATACCTCGTTATGGTTACATGATGTGGTAAACCCAAACATAAACCTTCCGTTTGGGGATGGTTTATACCACCCACGTAGGATAAAATTGGGATCTTTTAAATTATTACATTCCATCTTCTATTCTACTTCAGGGTGAATATAGATATACCATTTTACTATATTTCCTCATTGTGACCATTCCCAGGTTACTCACCATGGGTTGTTTGATTGTCTTGGTGCCCAACATCCTTCGGAGCAGATGCGCCATGAGAAGGCGGATGTCCAAATCGTCAGCCTGGCCGGGGGTGAAATGGGATTTAACCCTCTGGTAAACTGTTACATAACTCTGGAAAATCACAATTTTTCATGGGAAAATCCACTATTTCTATGGTCCATTTTCTATGTCGCAAACTGTTAGTTTACCAGAGGGTAACCCAACAAACATGGGGATTGAACCAAGAAAAATGCTGGTGTAGTGGGATATACTGGGGATATGATTATGGATTGTTGACCTATAAAGGGTGGTAAATTTGGGGGAACGAGGGCTCGGGGATGCAAGAGGGGTGCAGGCTGTATCCATGGTAATAAAGCTTCAAGCCATGAGTTGAACATGTGGGGCCCCTACATCTATGGTTGGATCTTGTAGCTGGAAGCGCTTTGGAGCAATGGTTGTATCTATATTCCATGAACTAGAACTAGATGGGAAACCACTGAGCTACAGCGAGTGATTTGAGGAAACCCTATTTTCGATGAAACCCAAATTGAAGGGAACATGTTTACGGGAAATCAAAGGGTATTTGTGGTGTGTGTGTGTGGGGGCAACCCCTGTACGAAAGGGCTCTAATTCGACTTCCTTCGATGCCCAAGTTTTTCAACCATTCACCAGCAGGGGGCTGTTGCTCCATTTTGACACATACTGTACATAATTCCGNAAAGGGCTCTAATTCGACTTCCTTCGATGCCCAAGTTTTTCAACCATTCACCAGCAGGGGGCTGTTGCTCCATTTTGACACATACTGTACATAATTCCGTTTTTTCCGTCTTCCGATTTTCATATCAGATCTTTTTTGCGACACACGGCCTTTGTGTGTGGGGGTAACCCCTGTACAAAAGGGCTATAATCAGATTTACCCCGGTGTCCAAGTTTTAACTATTCACCCGCAGGGGNCAGGGTCGCTGCATGGCTGTCGCCAACGAAGCTCCATGCAGTTGACTAGGATATGGAGTCTGATCAACTCCACGTACCTGCCGTTGTGCTCCACTTTTTGTCATCGGTGTACAGATCCGGATCCAGTTTCGCAGTTTTTTCAATCCGTCTTCCATGTAGTGATTTCATTTTTTTGCGCTGAAACAGGCCTTCCTGGAATTTTCCAGGTCCCTCGAGTGGGAAACAAAAAAGACTCATAGACGACATACAGTCTGTCAAGTGTGTGTGTTCCTGTGAATTGTCCCTCAAACCAGTGGTGGGAGATTGGGATTGAAACTATGTAAATGACTGGGTTTGAGAACTCCGCAAGAGTGTTGGCGCATGCCATTCCATTGAACCCCAGGATGCCTGTGTTTATGAATGCCGTGCAGTGAATGGACTCTTGGATTTGATAGGTTCGAATATTACCATTATTACCATCTACAAAGTCTCTGATATAGTTGATATGAAAGGGGAGTTTTCCACACCACATTGGCCATACCCCAAGCATCCCAAGTGCTTCCCAATTGTTTTTCAGTCAGCCCCCTGCCCGACTCATTCAGTGCTGAGAACGATGCCTCTGTTCCGCGACAGGTTGAAGAAGCTTTCGAGAAAGGCCGCCTCACCACAGGCGCGGTCCTTTGGCCGAACAGGGCCGGGCTCTGACTAGCCGCAGCCGCGCAACGGCGGGTGCATGGCGCGGCGTCTGTTGCGGCAACGATCTTGGTCTTGAACAGAAAATGCAATCAACATCCAACGGAATCTTCAAATGCATTGTCTTTACAAATTCAAAGAACGAAAAGCGTGAACAAAAAAATCGCCTCTGGCGACGTGTTTCACCATGGCCACGGTTGGGTCTCCTGTCCTCCTCAAAAGTCTGGAAGGGAGTCCCAGTCTGTGCAGTGTGGCCAGGTGATTCAGTACTGCTGCATCGGCCAAAGGCCCTTGCCAGTTGAGGTTTCAACTATAGCCACGGATCGATTGGCGCGGAAAATGGTAACAAAAACAGGGAACATGAAGTTTGCCCATGGATTGGTTTGTGAGGGAAAAGTTGACACTTGTGGTGTTTGTAATCTCATTATCCCATTCCCGTGTTATTGAATGCTCCCAAGAAGGAACCCAGAACATGAATGGATCCAATTCAAAACTTGCATTCCAAAGGGGGGTATGCAATATTGGGGAGATTACCATCAAATCTATGGGGTCTATAAAGTTTACTTTAGCCAGATCTCCAACAAAGATAGAGGTGCTCGGATTTCTGCAGTTTGGCAGGGGCAACTCACAGGCATGGATTGGCAACGGAACATCCCCGATTTGAGGATGATTTTTGATGATTGTTCCTAATTACAGTATTTTCCAATAACGTATTTTCCATTATTACTGTAAAAGATGATTTTCCAACTAAAACATGATTTTCCATCGTTAAAGTATTTTACAGTAACCCAAGGTGACACATCGTGCATCAAGAACGTGGGGGATAAGACAAATCTCCACCTCTTAGGTTGCAGATTCAGGAGGTCTTTCCCTATCGGATTACAGGTATCCTGCCTGGATAGCCATCGGAAGATATGCTAAGATGCGCAGTAACTTCACAAGAATTTAACGATCCGGCCTAAACTGACATTTTTCCAATTCCACATGGACTTCACCACTCCAGGGGCTTAATTCTGCTGTGTATATATGAACATATGTACTTGTGAGTACTCGACAGTATTACCGTAAATTATCAGGTGAAAAGATCAAGTAAAGGGCTGCCTTGAACTTTCCCTGCCTGCACGAAGCCTTCACAACCCATAAGGGAAGACAAAGCTGATAGCCCTCAATTCATGTCTTAAAAAAAGACTTCGAAACTGATAGGGGACGACCCAGTTTTGCTCGTGGCATTGAATCGCGGGTAAAATACAATATCGTCAGTCACTCATATATACCTATACATTGAATAACAATATGATATATATATATATATACATGATTAATTATATAAATACACGTTGACATGTTCCATCATATTCCAGTTTACATATTATTCACACATACATGTAACATATGTATATATATATATGGCTGCAGCTCAAAATGTAAGGTCCGGATCCATACCCCTGATCCATACCCTCGATCCATACCCTTTTGAAGAGATTGAATTCATTTGAGACCATTTGTGTAACTCCTTCGTTCCATACGTCGGGATCACCCCGTACCGATCCATACCCGTTTTTTGAGCCATAGCCATATACATACACACAAACAAATACATAACATACATTCTTATGTAACAACAAAAACTGTAAATCATGGCCTTCATCCAGCGAGGTGGTGACCATGATGCTGGATGGCTATCCTCCCATCCTGGAGCTGCAGGCGTTTCTGAACGGCGAACGACGCGGATCTTTCTACGGATTGATCGGAAGAAAGCTCCAGTGAAATCGATTTATAAATGATACATGAAATCAATACAAATGGTAATATAAGTTATATAAAGATATAGTGATGTGACTGTGACATGTGCTACCAATACTGTTATGCCCTATGGATCTGAGGAGCTTCTTAGGAAGTCATTGGCATATGATTTAGAGGGTGAAGCACCCAGGAGGTATTTGGATCCATAGGGAGCGGTGATGAATCTGGAGAAAGTGAAAGGACCAGCAGAAGTGGAGAGACCGAAACCTTGAGGCAAGCCCCAAATATTGGTACAAGAACAACTATAGAACACTTTACGATCCTTAGTTTCGGTCGATGGACTCAACTCCCCATTTTGGTTAAACAGCCTGAACCAGTGGCACGGTTTCACCTCGGATACTTCTGATGCTAGCAGGCATAGATGTCCTTTCCCACTGGTTGGTTGATGAATAGAGGGTTTCCCCCATTCGACAACCAATAGGTAGATGACATGATACTGCTGTACAAAATATACCAAACCGGCCAGCAGGACTTTTTGGCCACCTGTGAGATCGTCTTTCTGGTGATCTTCTGCATAGAGATGTGCATCTTGCGGCTTGGTGATGGTGATCCCAACCAAAAGGTGATTTACACCAAAGGATGAATAACAACGTTGTTTTCTGGAAAAAAAGGTGGTTTTACTATGTTTTACTATATTTGCCATATTGGTAATGTGTTGTTTCGCCTAACAGAAGGGGGATTTTTTAAAATTCGCCAGCAACAAAAAAGAAAGGACATTTGGCAACCACGAATGGGGTTTACTGTGGCCTGAAATGGCATTGTAGCAGCAACAACTGGGGAGTTAAGCACCACTACAAAGTTGATATTGGGATCGTACTGGCGATATTGTGAATAGGAGCAGCAATCAGGTGGGTTATAAAAAAGTGGGGATGAATATTGCAACCACAGGGCTGTCAACGAGTCAACAATCATTTGGATATATTTGGATATTGGTCCCGCCTATTTTGTAGATGTTCCATCTGTAAAAAGTGGCAGCTTGACCACCATTCTCGGTCGTTCCAAGACGCCTTCTTCAAGAATCTAAGAATCCAAGATACCAAATCGGTAGGGATGCGGGTCAAGAAAGAAGGCATTCAGAACCACAGTTTGTTGGGGTATTGTGCTTGTACTTACTAATCACCCAAAAATTCTGGGATGATGCTCCCATGATTGGCATTAAATCTCCACATTTTCCACGGCAAAATTCTCAATTTTTAATACTTCAACCCTGAGATTTCCGGGACTCCCCCGACTTGACCCGGTCACCTCGTCGTCGCCCAGGCTTGGTGCTTACGGGCCTTGCAGGCGGATCCAGGGCTGGCATGATCTCCGGGAGTAGGAAGTGAGTTATATGGTTTTTATTCATTGCTTTTCTACATACAGGTTATCAAAGAAACATCTCATTAATTCTCATTAGCATTTTGTTTCGGCCATAGGGTCCTTTGCTGACTGGTGAGTCTTCAGTGGTAGCCTCAAAATGGAAAAACATGAAAAAACCTAATGGGTGAATGCTAAGCCTCAATCACCCAATGACCCCGCAAAGTGTAGGCTGGATGTGGGTACGGGTCTGACAAGACCTAAAAAAACTTTCAAAACTACCCTCCAGTAAACGAACATAGCTATGGAAAATGACCACTTTAGTTCGATGATTTACCTATTTTTCAAAGGGTTATTTTCCATAGCAAATTACCAATTACCAGAAGGGCACCAAAAGTTTCCACTTATATCCCCATGAATATCCCATCACAAACCACCATTTTTAATGGTAAAATCCATATGTTTGATGCTTAAGTCACCATATTATCCCCATTGTATTCCCATTACATGGAGGTTTCCCAAGTCATGGGGGTACCCTAAATCATCATAAATCATCCAAGTCATGGATGACCATGACTTAGTATTGAAACAACCATGGTGACTTGGGGATCCTCCATGACTTAAGAAACCCTGATCTCCTCGGACGCCCGTTCAGCCCTGCCATTGGTTTCGCTCTGGCTAGGACATCTGTATTTCCATCGGATTGTACATATAGTTGCTTACTTAATATGAAATCATATAGTACAGTAAGTATACATATACACAAATGATGTGAAACGGGAGAAAGGAGTTTCTATTGCGAAGTTAGACAAAGAAAGAGGCTAGTGATCCACTAAAAACCTACTACTGAACCCCTCATCCAGGTCTCAAGGGGCCGGCACCGACAGGTACGTGAGAACTCCTGCCATGTGTTTCGACGGCATCATTGTGACCGTCTCCGTTGTACAGGCTGCGTTGCAGCCTGCAGAGTTGTTTGAGGGGCTTCCCAGTAGGCGACCAGTAGGGGTCATGAGACACATCATTCCAGGTGTATAGTCCCATTTGGGCACGGCTTATGGTTGGTTTACCTCATTACAGTACCTATGAAGTGCAGAGCTGTCACATCAAATGGACATGGTCTTTCCAATTCAGTTTCGACTTTGACTGGATTCTGAACGGACATGGGTCACAATTTCCACCTCAGCACAATTTGACAAATCCCCGAATGTCGACCGACTATGCAGGATTCCTCCCAGAATTTTTGTATCGTTAATAACTACGCGAGGACCCAATTGGGATTCTGGTGCTCCAATCACAAGCGGTTGCGATTCATACTGGTATTTACACCTGCCTTTTTTTATTGGCAACAAACCAATTTTTCGATGATTCTATCTCCATACTTGATGGTTAATTACGCAGTTTCGAGGATGCAAAAAAAACACGAAATCCAAGAGGCCTCTTGATGCGTTGCTCAATCAAACACCTCAATGGAAATCCAGAAATACTTTGATGCTTTCGCCAAAAAAACATCCATTTGGCTCGCGGATTGTTGGAAGTTTCGCAGCGTAATCCCCATGAAATCTCCCCATGAGACGGTTGGAAGAAATCCTGCACCAGTTGAATCCAGTTGATAGATGGTTTATCCCCGCTATTTACAGGGGTTTGTGGTTATCCACTGGTTACCAACTGGTGCAGGATTTCCATCCCCCCGATACTACCAATTTTAAGGCGGTTTTGATGCAACAACTCCACCGCACCGCCGCTCCAGGTTTTAACTTCACCGGACGGACAGGGTGGGCCGTTCACGGCACTGCGGACCTTCCGGCTCTTCAGAGTGCCGCCAGCGAGTGCAGCCAGTGGTTTTCATGTGGATCTCACCAGATTTCACCACCAAATATGGTGATCTGTTGGGGATATCCTGGGTGAAATCTATGGTTTTGATGGGAATTTCACCACCTGAAACTGGGACTCCATCATTGGAAATGGGATTTGACATGATTAAACCCAATACCCTCTGGTGAACTAACATAGCTATTGAAAATGGCCATTTATAGTCGATTTTCCCAGTAAAACTGGTGATTTTCCATAGCTATGTTAGTTTACTAGAGGGTAAACATGAGGATTGAATCGAGAAAAATGGGTTGTATACGTCGCGGCATATCCTGGGGATGTAATGGGGATAGGATCGTTGACCTATCCAGTGGTGGATGCGGCTGTGAACGGAGCTACGGTTCTCCATATTTGTTTACCAGTATATTAATTATTAATTATTAACCATTATTAACCATTGTGGACCAAAATTAACCATGATTAACCATTATTGACCATGATTTTCTTTCTGATTCTTCCAATCTCAGCCCAAGGTGCTGAATAAGTTGGCCAGCCGATGGCCCTCCTTTCGAGTTTTGCTGAAGGCCTCCCTGGATTTTTCAGGGCATGATGGGTCCCTCTGTCGTTGAAACCAGCGAGGCATCGCTAAAATGGTGATTTATAGTGGATTTTCCCATTAGAAATTGTGATTTTCCATAGCTATGTTAGTTTACCAGGGTAACTTGATTTCAACCTATTTCAACCCAGTTGACTCCATAGTATCTACGGTTGTAGGATGATTTGTAGTCTCCTTTCTGTGTTTTTTGTGGCCCATGATTCTTAACAACAACCAGAGCGTCCAAAAGGCTGCTGTCTTATCACATTTCTGTGTTTATTCCTGGTCACTACAATAATTCAATATGATATACCGCCTGGATATATATGATAGATATATATATATACAATTGTAGGTCCAACCAGTGGTCATCACAGGGCCAGGTTGCTCCTATGTTTTGTTCTCATTCAACAACAATTCAAGCTTGGTATGTCAGCTTCATGATCCGGTTGTCCGGATCATGCGGCGTGCAGAAAGGTCGTCTCGGGTCTCGGGTCCACCCGGGCTGTCACAGAGTCGAAAGCCGAATCAGGAAATGAGGTTTTTGCTATAATTATAGTTGGACCTATAATTATATATATAGCTTATTGCTATCAATCTATCAGATTTTTGTGGTTTGGCGCCTAAGACTTTCATATACCTGGTCTTATCACCTGTCGAATGCTGGCAGGCAATGCTCTACACAGGGAAGTCATTGAGCTATTGGATTGTCTTGCCCGGATTCACAGATGGCTCTGAAAGTTGGGTATACCACCACAGTTGCCATGTTCATACATTTTCACACAAAACACGATCATAGGACATCAAAACTGGCAGTGCCTTATTTTCAATCCCAGATGTGGATTGTGGCATTCGGGGATCAGTTTTTCCACGACTTCACCGACGTCACGACGTAAATGATTGGAATTGGATTGGAATCAAATGGCCGTGCTTTTAAGCTGGTGAATTCTGATGGAGTTTATACATATACAGTCTGTATACATGTATATATATATATATAAATATATAAATATATATATATATATCATACCATCGTATGTTGTTGTTTGTATCTCATAATATTTCATTTTATCCCCACTATACATTGGTTGGACATGCAGAGTTATCGCTCCAATTTGAAAGCATGGCATACCCAGCGGTCCAGGGTTGGGCGTACGTGGTCCAGTTGCATGGGTGGCTTGAATCCATGATATCTATGATATCTATGCAGGTCTTGATTCTGCCAACCCACTCTCCACAAGTTCATGATCCATCTAGAATCCAAGATTGGTTTCCACCCTCCATATTATTCCATATTTGACCTTTTTGGATGGCTCAGACAAGATCCCTACTGTAGTGATTCTTCGGCCTTTCGTTGAAGCCATGTCCAGGTTTTCGTTGGTGCTCTATATTTGCACCCTGATGTTCATGCAGCTTTTCAATCGCAAGTTCCACTTTCTTGCGGCTCGGCCTTGCTTGGGAATCTCGGACTCGGGCGCTTGGCCGCTGTTTTTTAGGTGTGCTTTTTTTGTGCCCATGATCCCTGTAAGAACAGGTGAAAACCACCCCATGGGCCCAGTACAACTAGGAAATCCATCGGTAAATCCCCCCCCAAAACATCCAAAACTGGGGCTTTCATGGCTTTCATGTGCCAGGATGTGGATAGTCTGGCAGAAGTAGGGCCGGATCAGGGCCAAGCATGGTCGGGCACTTGGACTGGCGAGTGTCCAGGGGATAAGGAGGAGCCAGGGATGATATTTTCACCTCCAAACAGGTCCTAAATCTGGATCCATGAAAATATCTTAGAAATCTTGGGAATACTTCGTAAATCAATAGGAACTCAAGATTTCTATCCTAGCTTTGGGGTTGAACATGGACCAAGATATCCTCAATGCCTAGCGATTTAGAACCCCAGGTATGTGTGAAACAATTCAGTATGATACATGGTGCCTTGCTGTCTAGAAAGAAAGCACAATTTTGATGCGTTCCCTTGACAGTCGACAAAGTTATGATGAAACGGAGTATAGTGATCGCATCTTGTTTGCGCCTGCGAGCAAAACTATCACTTTTCAGGGGTCGATATCAACTAATTAGACGATAGGTTTGGTGTTGGGTGATACCAGTAAGAGGATTTAAGAGGTGATTTTGACAGCGCTGGTAATTTTATAATATATAATCGTGAATTCTCTGGTCGTCTACCAGCAGCCAGGAAGGTTGCGGCAGACAGAGACCAGAATTCTTTCTTAATTTCTCCATTATATGAACTATCCATTCAAATGGGAGCCCAAAGTGCATAGATCATCATAGATCTAAAATTCCACCTTCTGGCAATTTAATATATGAAATATCCTTTTAAAGACGGTATAAGAACCGAAATCATGAATCATCATTGCGCCATCCAGATTGGCAAATCGCAAAATTCCCTCAAGTGGCATTCCAAAGTGAAGAGATCCCATCAATTTCACCAGCAGAGATGGACAGCACCGCACCAGGTGTGAGGGAACCGATGGCTTAGCGGAGCCATTTCGTCAGGAAGGGGATGGAGAAACACCTGGACATGGGGGATTTTCATGAATTTTCCCCATTCTTTGTGGCCATTTTTTGTAGGAAAAATCATGAGAAACATGGATATGACATTGATAAACTGTTTTATTTTTTGTTGGCAGGTACTCCACTTCCAGACAAAGCCACATGGAGCCATCCAAGAATCATCAAACGTTTTAGGTTGCTGAATTATGACCATTATGACCTATGACCATTATTATCTACTACACACTCATTCAGCTGGAAAGATCAGTGAATTGCTGGGGCCGAACGAAGACAACATGTACTCAATTGTTCATACTTATGGACCGAGTCTTGGAATGTCTTAGACCTCATTTGTGTCTAGTACATTCGGGTGGCTTGAAAGGATTTCTGTTTGGAATGTCCTGAAGCAGTCGTTCTCTTTGATGATTTTGAGATGACAATTGCTTCAACAGTTGACGGATCATAGGTGAAAGACCCGACAAGTTTCTGATGGATGGAAGATCCAAAACATCAAAAGATGAATTCAAAATCACTGGATCCCGGAGTCTGTTGGTATTATTCCAGGCATTTTTCTACACTTTCTCCATGGGAAATCTTGTGATTTTCCTTTTTCCATCCCGACTGAAATGGGATGATGATCCCCAACTGACTTTCAGTAACGGATAGCTCGCAAGATGGTGCCCCAGCTACAAGTTGGTTTATGCAGCCCCATCATGAACTATGACTATAGAATGCTAATGACTATCTATAGATATCTATAGAAATATCCATGAAATATCAATGAAATATCTATCATTAAAACCATAGGTTAATCATATAACTACTCTAGGCATCTCTAATCCAACTAGCATCCAACCTGAGACCCCTTGGGCCTGTGGCAGGATTGCATTCCAAGGGCCAACTTTGATACCTTCCTCTGGTCATTGGCCTTTGCCTCGGCCCAACGACATGGTGAAAACTGGGGACTGTTTGATCATGGCGGAAGATTAGGACTGTTAAGCATTGTTAAGCCATGTTGGATTTCAACAATCGTACCTTGACTTAAATGATCTTCAATCATCAATCCCAATTGTATCCAATTTTATCCAATTTTATCCAATTTTATCCAATTTTTCTGTAAGAAATCATGTTGGTGAAAACTGTTGGGTAGTTTAAACCTCCATTCCATTGCGACGTGAGCTTTCAGCATAGCTAGTTTCATCAGACTCTTCAAGAATGCGATTAACGTTGATGGTCTCGAGGGAAACGATTGCAGAGTGCTATCCGACACCTCCAGATATTGCTTTTGCATCAGACGCCTGCATATAGACAGATACTCACAGAACTCAGCAAAACATTCTGATCATTTTCCAGGTTCTATAGTAGCTATATAGATATTCTATATATAAATCGATATTATCCATGCTTCCAACATCTTGGATCCATTTTCCGGGGGTCGCCAATCAGTGTCAGATGATCATCACCACAGGTGTCCATCTTCCAGATCATGACTGGCCCAGCTCCAAGACTCGCCTGGTTGAGGGAAGGGTGCCGAACTGACCAGGTTGGTTGATAGCTTTCCCTATATGCGTTAATTCATTGTCCCCCAATTAGCCAGTGGGTATAACCCCCCGACAAGAATCCAAAAAATCATGATATGTTTAATGGCTCAATTGGTATTTCAAGCAGGCAATTGATGGATAACTAACCCTCAAACATGGGGATGTGTAGCTGTTTTTTGCATCGACAATTGGAACATGGATTCACCCCCGGATTTACCCGCCGAAGAATGGATAATTACCTGGAATGGTGTGTCCCTAAGAAATGCCCATCTCAATGGAGAGGGGTGAGATGACGCCACAGTGGGCTGCCCGTTTTTAGTGAGGTGAAAATTGGAATACCATCATGTACGCCCAGTCCTCAGTTCTCCAAAATGTGGTGGGCTCGGCATGTCTTTGATGGCCTCTCAGGCTGGATGGTTTCATATAACCACGGCTCATACTTGGTTCAAATGGTGTAAATGGTGATATTCCATGATATTCCAACACATTTGTAGCTTTAATACCTCCTGTACAAGTTCACGCATTATGGATTCATCCTGAACTGGACTCACATTTTCTGGGTCAATTGGAATTGTCGAAGCCTTTTGAGTAGTTAACCTTGGTTTAGTACTCAGGGAAAGCCACTCATGGCCAGTCATGGCTGCTAAATTGGTATCCCCCCAGTTTAGCCAACCCAGGGGTCGTAAAGTAGAAGGGTTTACACTTTGGGAGGCAGATACTGCTCATGGTGGTGCCCATATTTATCCATATTTATCTGTATTTATCCACACATATAATCATATATATATATACATATATGTATATTTATATTTGTTTATTTATATCAATAGTAATCACCATTTTGCACCAATTCTTGTAGGGGGTGACATCCTTCGTATTTATCCAACTTACCTTTTAGTTCCACGTTTTCCACGCCAACCAATGTTAGTCAGCACTTAATCCATTTTCTTATTGGTGATTATCCATATAAATACAAGTTAATTACAGTATTATCCATTATACTTATGAATTATCCATGCAATATATGATTATCCATATAATATGTATATATATAATATACATATATATATACATATATATATATATAACATAACTCTATATTGGGTCGACCTTCACTCATGGTCATCCCATGGTCATCCCATGGTAAAACCGACGTTGCCACCACATGTCATCCCTGCTGCCAAGGCTGGGATGCGTGCGCAAGGGTGGGCCTTTGGCGGCTTCTTTGCCATCCTGGCTTTTTTTGAACAGCCGCCAGAAGTTGCTGGCTGATGGGGTTTACACCACTGTGTATATATATAATAATAGTAATATAGATATTACATGTGTATATATATACACACATGAGTACGTTGATGTTTGATGATATAAATCTATGTGTTTAGTTGTATCATCACTTGTTGCTTGGTGGGATTTCTTGGTTTGTATATGTATACAACAATCATTTGAATATGGCCAATTGAAAAAAAACCAAACATTATCAACAATTTCGGAATGTCCACCTTCGATCTACTCCAGGATAATTATAGATTATTTAAAAAATCCTTTCTTCGGGCATATAGTGTGATACAGATTTTGACATTCTTTCTGGCAAAACTTTCTGGCAGGGAAGAGGAGGAGAGGACAACTCTGATGAAATCTAGAGACCTTCGTCAGAGTTGTCCTCTCCTCCTCTTCCTCTTGGCATTCTATCTGACATTTTCTCTGACATATGCTCCCCCATTCTATCTGACAATCTGACATTCTTTCTGGCATTCTATCTGGCATTCTTTCTGGCATTCTATCTGACATTCTTTCTGGCATTCTAGCTGGTATTCTTTTCTGGCATTTTATCTGACATTCTTTCTGGCATTCTATCTGGCATTCTATCTGGCATTCTATCTGACATTCTATCTGGCATTCTAGCTGGTATTCTTTTCTAGCATTCTATCTGACATTCTTTCTGGCATTCTATCTGATTCTATCTGGCATTCTATCTGGCATTCTTTCTGACATTCTATCTGGCATTCTATCTGGCATTCTTTCTGGCATTCTATCTGGCATTCTTTCTGGCATTCTATCTGCCATTCTATCTGGCATTCTAGCTGGGATTCTTTTCTGGCATTCTATCTGACATTCTTTCTGGCATTCTATCTGGCATTCTATCTGGCATTCTTTCTGGCATTCTACCTGGCATTCTATCTGGCATTCTATTTGGCATTCTTTCTGACATTCTATCTGGCATTCTATTTGGCATTCTTTCTGGCATTCTATCTGGCATTCTTTCTGGCATTCTATCTGACATTCTATCTGGCATTCTATTTGGCATTCTATCTGGCATTCTATCTGACATTCTATCTGGCCTTGAGGTCCGTCAGTGCCCACTGCGATCTGGAGCTCGCGGTTGAGGTCCGGCAGTGCCCACTGCGATCTGGGCTCGCGGTTGAGGTCCGTCTGGAGCTCGCGGTTGAGGTCCGGCAGTGCCCACTGGGATCTGTGGCCAGCGGTTGAGGTCGATCTGCAGCTGGCAGATGAGGTCCGGCAGTGCCCACTGCGATCTGGAGCTGGCGAGGCGGAGGCGGGAGGAGGAGGCGGAAGTGGGCGTGGCGCGCAGCTCTCATAAAATCTAACAACCCTCACCTGGCAGGTGGGGAAAAACATATATCCAATGTAAATATGTCCATAGTTGGAAATTATCATTAAACTATAGCCTATCATGCTCTCGTTTGAACATATGATGTCTGCAAGATTCTACAAATTTCAAAGCCAGATATAATTTCATTTCTTCTGAACTGCATCATTCCACCACGCTTAGCGTAGTTTAAGACCCTATCATATCCATTACATCTTTATATCATCTTTATTATCGTCATTATATCCTCTTATATCCCCATTGAATATACCATTATTGTCAACGACGAACTGGTTGGGCCCATGCTGGCCAGGTGGGTCTCATCGTCTTTGGGCAGATCCTTTTTCTGAGTCTGTGCCTTGTCGTGAGCCGACGTGAGGGATAAGATGGAATGGAAGATCCACCAAACAGTGTGTTTTCAACATGGTTTTTGCAGGGGATTTCCATAGTGGGATTCAATCAACCCGTGAGAATCTAGTGTTTTTTTTGGATCTTTCATGTGGTCTTGATATGGACACATGCATGGTTTTACGGTTTAAAGCGATTATGCTTGGAGCTCAACCCATGGGGCTCATGGGGATTTAACCCATGGGAATGTCACCGGAACTTCCTGCATTGTACCCTGGGGGTAAACATACATACAGAAAGATGTGGAAAACCCATGGTTTTTTCCCATTCGGAAAATGATCTACACTTGGTAGGTTTTCCACATCTATGTTGACAGGAGGGCATATAGTAGTTCTAGGGGTGTTTCGTAAATTGGGGGACCCAAAAACTATGGTTGTTTCAATATGTCTTAATAGAGTCTAATGACCTCCATGCTTTGGGTTACCACTATCTATACAAGTTATGAATCGTGGAAATCCATGGCCTCCACATGGGATGACCTCAGCGTGAGATCCGAGATTCAGGTGATCGTTGGGGATTGCGCCTGCGGTAATTTGTTACGTACAGATGGCGAATTTAGTACATTAGTTCGATCATTTACCCATTTACCTATTCAAACAATTAAAAACAAGGTGATGTTCCATAGCAAACTGAAGAATTACCAAAGGGTATGAACTGTAAGGACCAATGAGGCTGTGGTTGGTTTTAGACATCTTTGTTTTCCATCCCAACGAATTGGGTGAGGATGATGATGCTGATTGTTATTATGGTGCCCAACGATTTTGATCTCTTCGGACTGAAGATCTCAGTTTCAGGCCCTTCACCCCGATAGATCAATGGTGGCTGACAAGTTTCATTCAAACATCACTTCATCCCTGTACCCCTTGATGCCTTCCGCATGGATGTCATGTCTTTATAAACCGCTGGTTGGTTTGCCAATCGTACCAAACCAACCTCTCCATGTTTCTTTAAAAAAAAGGAACGTATCCCACCATTCTGATTTCACATTTTGACCGTTTACATAAACCACCTGTGCTGCTGAGTACCAGCAGTCGTGGTTGTTACTGTAAATATCTCTTCTTGTGTTGATTGAATTCAAGTCCCAATGTTGCTGATTGAGTCCCCTTTCGCTAGTTAAGATACCGATTTTTGCCGCTTAAAGGCTTAAAATGTCCAATGTTCTTTTGGCTTAATTCGCAGTCACTATGCCGTCTATTGCTATTTTCATCTTCCCACTTGGCTACGGGGCAACTCGTTGCTGGCTGCGAATCGCCGCGAATCACAAGAGCGCGACACTCGTCGCAGGTTCCTCTCCATGCTGCTGTCCAAATTTGATGAGGTTCAGGTCGTGGACATGGGGGGACAGGATCATTGGATTATTGAGGCTATTGAAACAGACAATACTCATAATACCTTATTATAATGGTTTAGGATTATGGTTTAGGATTATTATTATTGGACATATTATAATGGTTTGGGATTATGACATTCCAATGGAATTTCCACGTGCAACTAGAAATTCTCATCATACCCCAAAAAATCCTGTTACTGTAGTGATCAATTCATACCTTACATGTTTCGTACATCCTGATTTATGTCAACCAATAATCAATAATTCACTGTGTCTATTGAGTTGGGAACTGGACACTCACCCATCCCATACAGAGTTTCTAAGGTTTGGGTTGGTCGGAAAAAAAAGAAGGGATACCCTGATGTCTGGCCATTAAATACCATTGATGATATTGGGTCAAGTTGTGATAGGGGTTTGCGGAAACACAAGTCTGAAACATACCCATCTGGTTGGAAGATCATCGTTTCAACCATGGTCAAACAAAAGGGTCTAGGTGTTGGAAACGACCTGCTGCAACTGTGATGATCTTGTTGGTGTTCTCAACTTTTCTGACTCTATGACCTCTATACCTGCCTCGACTTCTGATACAAACCAGCATTATAAGGTTAGCCAAGCATTTGGTGAATGTTTGGGCTACTCACTATCAGTGACTATCAGCCACTCAATGGCTTGGTTGGTTGTATTTGATTGGTGGCATATCTTTGGTGGTTGCGAATAACTTCTTACCGATGATCCCGGTCCGGTTGACTTTCATAAATCTTGGGACAGTTGAGCCTTGCATTCAGTCAGGAAATCAAGCTCGTTGGGGCATGACTTCTTCGACAAGTCTCTTTTACTCTCAAAAAGATATTTCGGACTCGGATTTCTTTCACTCTATACGTGATATCGATACATATGTGCATGTTAGATATACTGTAACTGTAGTTGATCATTAATTATAATTGTATATAATTGTCCACGTTAAACGTTAAACGTTAAACTGTATATATAATATATATATATATATTATATATATACATATGATACAAGTATATTTATATACATGACTTTATATAGTTGATTAATTGCAATTTTTGTGTATATACGTTTTATGCATACAGTGTATATATAGATTTATAGTAGATTCTATATGTAGTAGGTTCGCCATACCAGGCGTAGCCTTTCCACCTTCAGATCTCCACCCCAGGATGAAATGGAGCAGAAGGAGGCTGAGAAGATGAGCAAGTCCAAGAATGATGTGGGCACACACAGCTGCTTGGTTTAACAGATAGCTGTGGACCTGAAGATGGGGGATTCCGCCCGAATTCATGGCAAGTTCGATGGGAAGATTATGGTAAAGCCAGATGGTTTTTAATCGAAGCATCATGAAAGGGTTGACCAGCAAAGAATGGGTTCAACTACGCTACAAAAAGATGCGTAACCTAAGGTTAAGCCAAAGATCAAAGGACTACCGCTGAGCCCTTCAACAATTTTTAAACGGGCCAGTGCTAAAGCACAGTTTCCTGCGGGATTTCTTGGCAAGCTTCTAGCATTTCAGACAGGATATGGGGATGGATTCGGCCATTGGAAGCATGGGCTGCTTCATCTGGGGAGATAAAGTTCACCACAAGGGCCCTTCTGGGGGCTACAGCAGGGTAGGGTTTTGGACGCCATGTGTCAGATACTTCCAAGATCTTCCAAGCTGATTTATTCCCGTATTGGATCTTATTGGGACGATATGGAAATCCCTCGAGGAGATGATCCCTGAGCCACAGGATGCAAAGTCAGGACGGAACCCAGCCTTTATCCGCAAACACCCGAGGGTCTGTCTGAAAATAGGCTATCCCATTCCATTAATTTGGTTAATCATCACTTTTTCTCCATTTGAAAAGAGAGATCATTTGGCGTAAATCACGTCTTCATTGGCATTTCATTGGCTACCCTCTGGTAAATTTTCCATAGTTATGTTAGTTTACCAGAGGGTAATCATCATTTTCCCTCCAAACACAGGGCCTCGAATCCACATTGTGACGACTACGCGACTTGCCGATCACCTGGATCATTATCACTTGGTCCCGTGGAGGGCGACTTGCAAAGGCTTGAGTTCATCTCTGACCGAAGCCTCGTGACGTTAGAAGAGATCATGAGATCAAATGAGATCCCGGATTTTCATCCCAGCAAGTTTATCTCTCAACATTCCATCCCCCAAAAAAAGTTGCTCAAAGTCAAAGCTATTATCGGTATATCGGTACTGATAGCCACAAAGGGGGGAAAATTGCAAGTTGTACTCGATATTGATATTTTGCCAATTTTTCCCCTTGTATCTGGGGTGTTAGAAGCAACTCTGAAACAATCTACTGACTTTGATATACAGCACTTGGGTGGCTCAACCACTAACCATACATAAGAGTCTGCCTGCTGTTGTGCTTGGCCCAGGCTTGCGTTCCCTGTTTCGTGCCGCAGCCTCAGTCGTGACACAGGATTGTTTGGAAGGACTGGGGCTTCAAGGACCAATTGGTGCTTCAAATTAATTAGTTTCGCACAGTATGAACTACCAGGAACCCCGTGGGTGCTTCTTGCAGATATCATTGATCAAAAAGTGTCTCTAGATCAACCAAGTCATGAATACATAGAACTTACATGATCTACAAACCATGAAACGGATCATGATAGAAAGCGGAATCATGATACATTCAAAGTTGCAGAAAAAGAACAGCAATCAAGACTATAGTCGTCAACATGGACAAAACTTTTTTTTAATCATTGTTTGTTTATATGCAAAGATCTGAAGGATCATCAGAGTCAACATGTAATTTACACCTTGATATAAGATTTCATAAATCGTTGTTTCGATGGATTGGGTGGTTTCCTGCAGAAAATTCGACCAGAAACCAAGTGTGTTATAACTATAGATCTCAGCTCATTCTAATTCTGTTGGTCTAGTTTGTACCCCAGTTTTGGTCGTTAGACAATGTTAAACACTCATTTTGAATCATTTTGAACGTATTTTTAGTCAGCTTAGATCCACAAACTGAGAAAAACACATCTGCCTCCATGGCTGGAGAACCGTTTGATCGGGGTCTCTCCAGGCGGTGAGCACTTTGCGCAAGATCGAGACGTGGCGTGATGCGGTGCAGGAGAAGAAGGCAGGCCATAGACCACTAGGCGAATTCGGTTGGATTTTGTATGTTTCATAGACGGGCTTAGTTCATCATATGAGTTATCCAATGTTATATATGTATTATTATGTATTATATAATGTTATATATATATATACATATATATGTATGTATGTAGTATATTACATAGCTATGAATTATCTACAGTTTTTTTTTGCAGATTCCTTATACATTCGATATGAATCTTCTCTGGTGTATGATGGTTTTACATGATCATATCCATTATATCTCATGAACTTTCCCCAGGGCTGAAAAAACCTTCCATAGCTTTCCCTCCAGGTTGCGCCTGTGGGAGAGGAGACCGAGAGAACGACCTATGGGACGACCCCTATCTTGTGAGGTCCCAGGATTAGGGGAAGTATCCCCAACTCGCCGAACGTTTCAGGTTGGTAAGGTATGAGAATTCCGCCAGAGGGATTTTTCAACAAAAAATATATGACGTTTGGATCATTGATTTGCTGCTGCTACAAGGGACCAGAATTGGCGGACAAATTGCAGGAAGCCCCTATATTTCACATATAAAAACCAGATAGTTAGTGTTCTTCAAACTTTCCCTTGAACCACTGCATTGTTTTTTTGATTTTCAGTGTCAACTCACTTATCAGATGCGTTCCAACCATGGTCATGGAACAGCTTCAAAATGCACTGCAAGGGATTCAGCATAGGTGGCAGTTGAGGAACTGAAGCCATCTGGCTGCTCACAGAATGATCAGGTCCGTTGGAGATACTACATGATAGGTCAAGAATTGTGTGCCAGAAAATATGGGAAGATCAAGGAAGACTCATTCGCCAGATTTTGTGTTTTTCCGTTTAAAAAATGGATGAGCCTCATAGAAAAGCTCCCAACAATTGAACAACAGTGTTTACCTGAAGAAGTCATGAAGGGGATGAGTTCAAACAACTGGAATCCCGCGACGTTCATACAACTGGAATCCTGGGAAGACATCTCAATTTGCAGATGAC
Organism: Symbiodinium sp. clade C Y103; assembly: GCA_003297045.1. Lineage (NCBI taxonomy): Eukaryota > Dinophyceae > Suessiales > Symbiodiniaceae > Cladocopium > Cladocopium sp. clade C. The sequence continues at coordinate 10,011 of BGPT01000121.1, read as the reverse complement.
AGGAACGCAGTTCACTTGGCAACACGTACTGAAACAATGCATCCTTTAATCCTTTGCGGATGATGTTCAATAACATGGATTCTTTCCTTGAGTACTAGTTGTGGTCATTTATCCCGAAATTTTGACCCCCATTTCTGCAATGTCAGTATACTTATAAGCTGCAAGTAGCTGAACCTCCTGGTAAAACAAATCACTTACAGTACATTCTACATCAAATAAATGCATTCTTTCTTTCAAAAAAGCAGCTAAACTTCAACTCAGCTGCTGTTCCTTTCCCAGAAAAGTATGAACATTTAAAGGAAGCCTCTATAACCCCATCCTCCCAATCTTAAACATCCCCCAGAAGCCATGGTTCAGTAGGGGATTTACACAATACTATTTTTTGGAGAATGGAAATCATGGGTTTTCTCTGACATTTTCCCTCAAAACCAATCCATTGATCGCCAACTCCTGCATGAGCGCCAACTCCTTGGTGTTGCACTGCCATGGCGATACGTTTCAACGACGCCGCGATGTGGCCCGCTGGTTCTCCGCGCCCCTCGGTGCTGGGTCGGCTGGGTGTTGGTGGGATGTGCGGAAGACGTCTCAGATAGGAATGGAAAAAAACATGAAAAAAACATGTGCATGTACATAAATGGTTGGTTTATGGAGATTCCCATGATTTTTGTATGATATTTTATGATAATCCCCAATCATATTGGGTAATATTGGGTTTAACCCCGGAAATTCATGGAAATTCTAAAGTTTGGGAAGCACAGAGTCTGGTCGCGTTCAATGGGAAACCATCCATTGTCACTCCATTCTCTGGGTAGTCAATATGATTAACATTGCTTGGATTCTTAGTCCGATTCCAGTGCTTGGATCTTGGTGACTCGAAATTTGCGCTGAAATTTAAGCGTAATTCAACCTGCCTATCTTTCACTATTTGTTTACAATAAGCCACACAAAGGACTGAAGCTGCAACTTTGACCAGTCCGAGAGTCGCTTCCATTTTCCAGGGGACCAGCAGTAAGGGTCTTATCGCTGGCCTGAACTGAGGAATGTTTGTGAGGCTCGACCCCCAGTGGCGCACCCGCCAGGGGTTTGAAGGAGATGATATCCCCTGTATTGGATGATGCTTCAATGAGACATGTCCATGATTCATGGGTCAAATCCTGCCAAAGTTGACGATGAAATCAGGTTGAATCACTATGTATAGCTGGTGAGAGTTAAACATTACTTTTTGGCCTCGCAATTAGATTTTAGCATGGTGAAATCCTATTGTCCTATTGTTGATGCTCAAATCACCACGAAATACCACTTCAATCACCCTTGTTTTTGACAAACGCATGGCCACCATTCATAGATCATGTCAAATCCCTGTTTTTGATGGTCAGTTAAGTTATCCCTGTCACGTCAGGTGGCGCGCTGCCGTCGCTTGGAGGGCCCAGGTGTGTCATTCATTTTGTTGGGGAAAAGCTGGGAGAAAATCTGTAGGCTTGATGGATTTGTTGTGTGATGAAATTTGGGAAAATGGTGCCTGGCTGATCTTATTATATTTTAGATGGGGCAAAATGGTGTTTAATCATCAAAAGATGGAAACATGGTGGTTCAACCAACAACAAATCATTAACACAGTACGGCTAGTAGGTCACAAGTCAAAATGTTTGCAACACAAATTAGATGCAAACCAAACAGTTGCAACAAATGTGGGTCAATCGGTGCCCAATACTTGACCCATTTCGATCCAGGTGAATTCCTGGTGGAACTGTACCTGGAAAACGAGACTGAGGCATCGTCAGCTGTGGAAACATGTGGGACCTGTGTGATGAAGGGTAAATCTATTAAAATGTTAGTGAAATCTGTTTTTTTTGATGGTTTAGATGCATCTAGACCACCATCAAATCCGTATAAATCCCCATTCAATCCATAGAAATCCATCTAAAGCACCAATTGATCCATCTAAACCATTCTAAACCACCAATTAAACCACAAAGTTCCCTTGTTTGTTTCTTGGAAGGTCCCCAAAAACCATGCTGAACACTGGCCAGGTAGCCTTGCACCGCTTCAGCCAATCCTTTCCCACCTGCTCCGCGCGCCGGATGCCTTGGTTCGGTCATTTCCCACTTCAAAATGAGACTTTTCATAGGGAACATGATGTTTCTTCAGTGGATTTTATGGGTACCCTACTTTTGGCAGGTAGATACGATATCCAAGAAGTACAAGATCTATTGTTCTCTAAGCAGCCAATTTATGGGATTCAACCCATCAAACAATTGTTCATAACGGATACAAACTATGCAAACTAAGACAGGATAGAAACGAAAAGATGCACATTTCCAATGTACAAACAATACTTCCCCCCAAGAGATGGATTAATTCACGGGGAGCGTTCAAAATTTGTTAGTAGAATTTCAGAATGAACCGCGGTGGCGCCAACTGGTTTTGAGCCAATGAAAATGCCTGTTGGCCCAGCCAGTCAGGCTGCAAAGCCACCACTTTCTTTTATAATTGTAGATTTTATTTTCGCGTCAATGCCTTGTGCATATTTTTTGGAGTTGCCCACGCGCCGCGGGCGCACGGCTGGACAGACAGACAGACAGATGGATTAATCCATTTTACTCATGCGGGAATTAATAGTATCCCCCAAAATTGGCCACAGATCTATATGTAGCAAACACCATTTGATGGTAACCACCAAAAGGAAAGAAAAGGAAAATGGTGATGATTTACTTTTCATTACTTTTATATATTTTTTGGGGGTTGCTGTAAAGTGATAGTGATGTCTCTATAGTATACCAGATCTGCACTGTATATATATATATATATATCTATTTATCTATCTATCTATCTATCTATTTGTCTATCTATCTATCTATCTGTTATCTTATCTTATCTTATCTTATCTTATCTTATCTTATCTTATCTTATCTTATCTTATCTTATCTATCTATCTATCTATCTATCTATCTATCTATATACATAGCAAAATGATGAACATGGTGGATATCCATTGCAACTTTGGAACATGTGCAGAATTTTGAAAATGTGGGCGCAAGATTCTCAAGGCCAAACTGTTTGCTCCCCTACTTAGATGGTTTGAAAAGTTTGATAGGGAGAAATCACCAACAAGTGATACATATGTAAAGCCCATGTATGTTTCAGCGAACCGAAACAGTCGGCGACCAGATGTCCTCCAGATACCTTGGGGGACATTCACCTTCGGCTTTGAAACTAGTTTCCAAGGCTGCGAAGGCTGGACCGGTGATTCAACATGGCTATGAGAAACTACTATCTTTTGGTAAAACATCAGACTAAATGGACCGTCTTTACCATGGCTATGTTCTTTTTTCTGAGGTTCTCCCATTATTTCCAGCTATATTCCCATGAACCTCCCATAGATCCCTGAAAATGTCGGGTCCTGCCATCGATCCACTGAGACGACTCAGGTCTGGCAAGTTCTGCAGATTTCAGGCCAGTGGAGCTGAAGCCGGATGCGGGAAACGCAAGACTAAACTTACCATTTGGGGATGGTTTATAGCAGCCATTGATGCTTATTTTGGGGGATGTATTATTATTGGATTTACCATGATTTACCACACTAAGATATATTTTATATACCTCGGTGCTCTGAGGGGTGCCGAGTTTTGGGGAGCTACGAATTTATGGGTGACCTCACTGGAAAAATCTGGAAGTTCTGGGGGATTCGGGGAATTATCCCAATGTAGCCGAACTGTTGAGGTTAGAGAATTATTCTTATAGCCAGATTTATTTACTATAGACATAAATCTTATACAATACATGTTAGATGCATATTTTTTAAACCAACATTTCTACTTGCAGGGAACCTGCAGGGAACCACACAATCCTAAAATACATGTTCATTTTCGCAGCATCAATAGCTGAATTCCTGTAAAGCCAATGCATTTGCACATTTTGGAGAGGGGCCTAGCTGCACGATTTCTGGCCGCCAGCCTGTGGCTGCAAACACAAACCAAGCAGCGGGCCTTTGGGGCCGCCTCACGCTTCAGAATGAGGAAGTCTGGAGATGTCAAAAAATGGGAGGATAGCAACTTCAATTGACACGTCAAAGAGGGAAAAGTATGGAAAAGTCAACTTCTCCCGTGGTGAAATCCACGTAACCACCAGCCAGATGGTTTTTTGGACCGTCCTGGGTTTCCTACAAGATTTCCCTCAAGTATTGCCAAGGGTTCAACCCTTTGCCACCAAATTCGGCCCGAAATCTCTGAACATGGTGAACCAAATGAACAACGATGGATGAAATCGGCATCAGTAGCTGATCATAGTGGGATTTTCATGGACTTCATGGGGAGAATCACCCGATCTCCACGTTTTTTTCCACTCCACTTGTGCCATGGTGGCCGTTCCAAGCTCGCCACCTCGTTCGGTGGCCAGCGTGGGACCCGTGAGCGCCGTGGGAGCGCACGTCTTCGTGACGCCCACCCGGGAGCCGCCCATGCCCACAGCAGTGCAGCGAGGAGATCCGCTGCGGTCACCAAGAGAAACTGGGATGATCAGTTGGCCACTGACAGTTCACCAGCGAAAGCTCTGCGAAAAATAGGGGCAATTTTGCATTTTAATAACATATAAGATCAGGACATATTAAGATACTGTATATGAATTGTAGGGATCTTATACATGTGTTGGTTTCAGCAGCCGGTTGATGTCGAGTATGGGGAATTAGCGGCAAGAAATGATGGGTTAAGCAGCCTATTAGTGCATGGGATTCTGACACATTCAACAATTTAAATAAGTGTCAAAAAGGGATTCTGCTGGTGCCAATTTGGGTATGGACGACGGGCCACGGCGACTTGGAAAACTGGTTCAATTGGTTTAGTATTCGGAGTTGGTGTAAGGGAAAGTTGGAACCTAAAGCTATGATGGTTTTTATACCATTACTACCATTAAACCCCGTAAGATTAAGATTTGCCTTCCTCCAATTTTGGCAGTTGAGTATTTAGATTATTTGGAGTTGGGCACTTGGGTCAAAAATGAGATACATTTAGTATGTAAGAATTGGATAGTAAAATGATGTACATACTACATGAATATCATCACAGCAAGAATAGTCCAGTGGTAATTGTAAACCCAACACTTCACAAATATATAAAAGTGCACCCCAAAATTTAAGGGCAAAATTCGGGCTTACTGGCTTACCACAGCTTTCTTAGATATTGGTGTTCATGGTTAGGTTTCCGCCATCCAATCAGCCCAGGAAATCCTGGCGATGCCTTCCTTCACAGCATCGCCTTCGCCGGGTTCAGCAGCTCGAGGATGAATCAGAACCACTTTGGCAATTGCCAGAAGATCGTGGTTTCAGATGGCACAATCAGGGAACCATTTCCCCAAATTCATCCAAAAGTCATCCAAAGTTCCGAACGAAATCCCTAAATGACCGTTCAAAAATCAGAAGATGATAGTTTTTTATTTGGTTGGAAACCCAACACAACTCTAATTGAAGATTCCACACCCCAAGATCACATGAACTTTTTGATATTTTTTGATAGAGTTGAGTCCCTTTCTGTTTGATGTTTCAATCATGTTCAATTTCCATTTCCGATGCTTAAATCCATTGTTTCATTGTTCCCCTCTGGTTATCAAACATGGCAATGGAAAATCCACCATTTATAGGGGATGTTCCCATCAAAACCTCCATTTAGTTCGGGGATTTCGCAGCTTGCCACGTTTGATGACACGGGAGGGACCGGGCAAACCCATCCCGGATTCCAGACATGACGCCACGCCCAGGTCAGTGACGGGCAGTTGATCCGAGCATCCACCGACGAGCCACACAACGAGGTGACTCGGGGATCCACCTTGGTGAATGCTATGGGGATGGTCATGGCTTTGTCTGAGGGTATACCGGTATACCCTGCAAATGGCCACTTGAATGTAGGGGTAATTTTCGACGAATCGGAATTGGAGGTACCCTATCTGAAGAGACACGCCCACATCATTGGGTTTTTTTGGACACCCTTTGTACCGGGAGTCCAAAAATGGTGTGTCGAAAAAAAACACATATATCATATACCACACATACCAGGTTTTCACCATGCACACAGCAATTTAACAATCCCAAATGGAGATGTAGGCCTCAGAATTGCATATTTGGCCAGGTACAAGTGGATTTAATCATAAAACAATTGGAAAATTAACCGCAATGAAATAGGGATTTAAAGATCAACAATGGGGATTCAACCAACAGACATGAGGATTTAGTAATCCAAATCAATATATATATATATATATCAAAAATAGAGGGAGGTCTAGCCAGGTATTTCGATGGTGAATTCACCCACCAGACCTGAAACTCTGGTGCGAACAAACTTCAGTCGAGTTTTGAAGAACAGTCTTTTCCATCTTTTTTGGATGTTTTGGCAATGGAAAACGTTCCGCGCTTGATCCTGTTTGGACATATCAATTGAATTTTGACACATTTAGCACGTCTTGCTGGCTGCTCCTGCACTTTGCCAGCCGACGGGCCCATGGGGCTGGCTTTGATGGCTTACCCATTTATACTCCATTTATCATACATTTTCATTTATCAATATGTATATACAGTATATATATATATATATGTATGTATACATCATTTACACTCCATCCATTTTGTAGTAGCCCACTTAATGTGTACAACTGTGGTATAAACTCTATAAATGTATCAACTTGCCCATTGATACTCCATTTTTCCTGGATCTCAGCAAGACAAGCCACGACCTCCGAGGTCCTTCCATCGGACTTCCCGCCCTTGTTTCCCATGCCGAAGCTCTCTGTTCCAGCCATCCCCTGGGCGTTGCCGGTGCTGCCCTTTCCATCACATCAGCACCCGGTGACGTTGGCACCGGCTCCTCCAATGCTTCCCTATGTGAGAAGTGGAGGCTTCCAGCCTGGTCGCCTTAGCCGCAAGTGGTGGCCATGGAAAATAGCTCGAAGTCTGTTCAGCTCCAACCATTAAATGATGAATCAAAATGGCCATGGGAGGAAACTGGTGATGATACCTCTGAAATTTGCCGGCAGTGTTTGGGATGGTGGGAGCAACCCTGCTGTTTAGCAAGGATGGACATCCGCACCAAAGTGAGGTGATGTACCATTGTCAGTTTGAGATGGGCCAATCTGGGGTTATATATCCCCACTATATCCCACTACATGCCCACTAATTATATCCCCATTTGTGGTCCAAAAATGTCCAAAACTTAGTTAATCAACAACGATTCATTTATATATGTATATATATATATTGTCATACATTGTCCCTAACTATAGTTCAACTTTGTAAGTAGTTAATCATCCAAATAATTTGTTTGTTGTTTATATGGTCCCCAATATCTATAATATAACATAGTATAAGTTCTCTATAGTTTGAATGAATCTCAAATTAGTCCAAATCATCAATTTTTTAATAATTAGAATGAATCACCTGTAGTTTTGTTCAAATCATCCAATGAGAAAAGCTGAGGTCCTTCCACCTTTCCTCCGCTGTCGCCTCCCTTCCCCGCGCTGCCCGCCACGGCGTGTTTCCGCGGCGTCGCGATGCCCACGGTGTTGGCCGTGCCAGGGTCGGAGAGAGGCCGAGAAGAATCCTCCTGGAGCCCCAACGAACCTGAAAAAACCATCAAACTTACTGGTTTTAATGGGATTTCACCAGCTAAAATGATGATTTCACCATCATGAACCATCAAACATGGTGATTTCATGGGGATTAAGCCGCGACATGGTGATTTCACATGATTTAACTGGATAGAGTGGGATTTTAAGGGTTGTGACACCTCTATGGGCTCAGAATCCCTACATAAGAAATGGTTGGAACTAGGGAAATCAGTATGGCTATTTCTGATTGTTTGGGCTTCCAGGACATAGACAAAACTATAGGATTCACAACCATTGAAATACCACTATATCCAGTTGTATCCAGTTATATCCCATTAATACCCTATTATTTATATCCTTATTATATCCTTATTATATCCCTATTATATCCCCATTTAAATCACCATTTTGTACATTGGGGGATTTAACTTTAAGTGCTGAAAACTTGGAGTTATCTAGCACAAGTGGAATGGGATGGGTGTTCCGTATACCCTGACCCTCTGCTGGACCAAATGAGCGTGGAAAAGTGCTGGTATTGTAATTATATACCCTCTGATTATTTAACATATCCATGGAAAACCACCATCTTTAATAGGTAAATCACCATAAATCATCTATAAATGGGCCATTTTCCATGGCTACGTTAAATGACCAGAGGGTAAATGTAATTAACAAACACAAAGGGGTTGATTCAACTAGCTAAAAGTTGTGCATTATCCAGCAAAAGGAACTGAAGGAACAGAACTGGTAATTTTATACATGTACAGCAAAGGTGACTAGACCACCATGAAATGGGCATTTGTGGAACAGAAGAGGTGATTAATTTAACCTTCAATGATACCATCAAGCATTGGCAATGGCCAACCCGTGGTTGATGCTTTGGCTTTCATCACAAGGTGACTCAATTAACCAACACGCAAACATGGGGATTGCCACCAAAAATGTAGACATAATCAATGTTGGTCTATATACCCAAGGAAACCCGTCAAAGCCATTTGGTTTCATAAAGAGTCGTTTTTTTCTCTAATGTTTTATCCATCACATGTTGGTAGATCGATTCGAGGATAGCTCACAAGTCCCTCACCAATCAAAGATGAATCATGTCATGTGGTATACTCAAGAAGCAACCGCAAGCTAGTCACTTCATTTTATATTTAAAATTTAGGTGGTATGAAAAAACGACTGCAAGGGGCCCATGGCAGATGGATGGCGCTGTGGAATTTGAAGTAGCCACTAACGTGCCATGGTGAAGTTGGATTCATCCACACTGGGGGATGGTCATCAATCCATCTTAATAGATTTATGTGCTACTTATATCTACATAACACACACACACACATATATATATATATAATTACATATATGTATGAATATTAATATACACATTATCATATAATTATATATACATACCCATTATATGCAAGGGCTTCCATGGCATGGGATGACCCCAATCCCAAGCTCCAGCCTCGCTCTCGTCCAGGTGATGGCAAGGCGTCAACCGGAGCAGCTGCCTCAGAGCCAGGAAAATCTGAGGCGTCTGACGTTCGGTCGCAAAACATCCTGGGCAAAAAGGGAACAAGTCGTGAATATCATGAATGTAGTTGGGTAGTGTATTCTAGATCCTCGACATATCTATATATATACATATATATATATATATACATATATATATATATGTATATATATGTATATGTATATATATGTATATATATATGTATATATATATATGTATATGATTGTGCTGCACATAGCAAGCAAATGACAATCAATCTAGGCATGATAAAACAAATGATGGGAGCACAACTATGCTGTACCACCACTAATATCAGCAAATCTACTGTATATTGCCTGTATCCGAACGCACACATACTATGCATATATCATATATATATATATACATGTATATATAAATGTATGTATGTTCATCCTGGTGTAGATAGAAGATGGAATTTCTAATCATGTTCCCATGTACAGTATCTGTTTAAAAGAAATGATTTTTCCGTATTCTACCTACTTCAGCATAATATGTACATGTATAGTCATACCTATATATACATACGTAGATACATATATAGATTTACATATGTAGATACACATATAGATTTACACATATATATATATATATATGATCGAGAGACCTTTAGGTACTATTTTGTTGCTTTCCTTTTCTCTGTTTTGTAGATTAATTCCATTACTTAAATTGAACTA